>JAJONR010009369.1:0-40898 GCA_029582245.1 Solanum etuberosum
TATATATATATATATATATATATATATATATATATATATATATATATATAGCTTCTCTAGACCTCGCTAGAAAGAACACATTGATATGTTATTATTGTTGTACGCTATGTAAAAATAACATAATTATATTTAATATCGCTAACTTTTAGAATAAATCTTTTATATTACTCTCTTCGTCCTAAATTAATTATCATGTTTTAGTTCACGAAAATTAACTAACTTTAAAAAAATAATTAAAAATTGGCTCTCGAAAAATGAAACTATTACGTCGAAACAGAAGGAATACACACATTAATTTATTTATGAATAATATCATAAAAGGATTCACAACCAGCCACTAGCAGCTGCCATGTGTTGGAGTATGAGCTGGCAAGACAACAAGCACCCATATAAGCACTCACCATAAAGTATCCATCAGACTTTTTTTTCATATAATAATCGTATTGTTCGTGTCATCTTTCACGTATCTCGATTATTAATATATTATTATCTTTTATCAGTATTACTAGTAGTTTTCAATGTCTTCGTTATTCATTTTGTAATGCTATATTTAATTTATGTGGCTAGTCTATCTGTAAGTAAAATGAAAACAGGGACGGTAATGGGGCGGGGGTTTAAGGCTATATGGAACGGCGCGAGTTTAAGGTTGTGCGGAGCGGGTTGAAGTGGATTTTTTTAAAAATTAATACGGGGCGGGTTGTGGGTATATGTGATTTTATGTGGGTTCAAACTTATTTTTAATTTTTTACATGTTATAAGAGTGATAGAACATTATTTATTAAGATAATTTCTTTAAAGCTACTAAAATATATATACAAGATAGTAAATGAAATGGTTCAATAAAAAATAATACAATTTCTTATATGTTTTTCAATTGACCTCTAAAATATAAATTTTTAAGTAACTATCCTATTAAATTAATACAACTTAATGAAAAATGAATTTATTTTTATGAATTATATTTTTAGTATCAAACTTAACTAGAAAAATAAATATTAAAAAAATTATTATGCGAAACAAGACGGATTAAAAATTTAACGGATTAAGCTCAATCCCCACCACCCCGCCCAATTGTCATCCCTAAACATTGTCTTTTCATAGTAATAATAATAATTTTCAACGGAAAGGATTGACATTGGCATCATTATATGTTGAAATTACTGAAATACCCTCCCGTCGATAAGTAAGTATGTTGACGGAGAGGAACTTGCTTATTCACATTTCTTATATAGTAACAATATATTTAAAAAAAGGAAAGAAAATGAAAGAAGAAAAGACGATATTATCCTCAAATTTCATTTGGACGTACAAAATTAGTACTATTATTCACCAAATTGCACGTTGAGACTTGAGTGACATCAATAAAATTCAATAATTATATGTTACGGCATCCCTTTAATGAAGTGGCTGTCAATTTTACTAAGTACTTTGTTATAGAGTCATGTAAATTAGTGCAAAATTTCTTTTCTCAAGTTTAAATTTTTAAAAATAGATCAAATAAAATGAAAATTCAAATATAATTGAGCCACAACAAAGTACTAAAATGTGAAAATTTATTTATCTTTAATCAAAAATCTTGAGTTTGAATCCTTAAAAATAAATCGTATAACATGAGAATCTGAATATAATCGAACCACAATTTGAATGCTAAACATCGAACGAGAGATCGAAAAAAAAACTTTATTAATTCTTTTTAGTGTTGGGTAGCTATAGTTTTCTTCACTTTTTCACTTTTACTAAAAACATATATTTTTAAACTTTGAGCATTTGGACAACATCAATCACATTCAACAAAGATTTTCTTACTCCCATTACCTCTTAAACAATTTTGGGTGAGTTGTCAATTTTAACATGTATAGAACACACAATATTTTATTTAAGATTTAGTACACAAATGTAAGGTTCTCAATATTTAGGCTGTCCAAATATTAATATTTTTATTAAGTGGTCGGAACACATAAATATCCAATTCAATCAAGTAAGCCTATCTCATAATTGTAGTATTATTTATAGGATAATAATTTTGGAATTAATAATCCTAGGATCAAACACTAAAACAACTCATTTTCCCTTCTCCTAAATTCAAAATTAAATTGAAAAAAAATATATTTATCCGACTTTGTATAGTTTAAACCTAATAAACATTTTATATTAGACTTTGTATATTCTATGTATTCACTAAATAATTTCGTTATTATTAATTTCAATATTACAATTCATTATCATTAATTGTAAGATAACTTGTTTATCGACTAAAAGATCCAAAAGATTGTTTAGTTACAAGGATTGGGGGTTATCCCAATATAAAATTGGGATTAAATTTGTCTATATTTGATTGTGAATATTATCTACAATCATAAAAATATTTATACTAAATTATGCCATTATCCATCTTATATTGAAGGTGAGATCTTAATTAAAATCACGAGACAATCTTAGCTAGTTTTGAATCAAATAATCCTTAGATAAATTTTTTTCTACGTAAGTCTTGGAGGATAAAAAAGAACAGTTCGATACACTAACCTTTCTCTATACGTAGGATCCAAGGAATAACTAGACCACAAATATTTATTGTATGCAACTTTACCCTACATTTTCGCCAGAAATTGTTTGCACAGTTCACAACCTCCTGATTGGAGAACAATTTCTTTATATTTCAATTGATGAAATATATCATATCTGAATTGATTCAGACATCATCATTAGTGAAGAGTAACTGATCTAAGTCGGCTCGAACACTACAATGATTAAAAAAAAAAAGGTGAGAGTCAATTTACTCAATTATTTTTGTACCTTTTTTTCTTTTATCCTTATCCCTCCCCTTTTTAGCCCCTTTCGGTTGCCTTAGCTACAAAAAATAGATAATCCAAAATTTGGTTATTTTTAAAATACAAAAAATACTTTCACGTATGCATTGCACGTTTTTATTTATTTTTCTAGGTCAGAGTCAAGAAAAGAATCTTTTTTTTTCTTGCAAGATCAGCTATAAGTACTCAATTTGTATGTAAAAATAAAATAATTTTTTTTTAAAAAAATTTCTCTGGATATTCATAATCCAGCAACTTTCTTTGTACCCATTTGGAGATCACCCTTTTTTTTCACATATATAGAGAACAAATCCCAAATCTTTTTTGTTTTTATGCTTTATCAAACCCTAAAATCCACTCCTTTCAACTCTAAAGATCGAGTCTTTCACTGAAAAAGATCCAAGATTTGCTGCTTTTTGAATCTTAAGAGGTAAAATCTGGACATCCCATGTTGTTGTTTTTGTGTATTTTATATGATTTTGAAACTAGAACTTTTGAGATTCTTGATTTACTTTGGGTGTTTCTTTTCATTTGGGTATGATTAAGATCATTTTCTGTATGTTGTTACTTCAATGGGTTTCTGTTTGATTAAGAAAATCAGCTTTTATTTGCCCCTTTTGTTGTGTGATTTGGTTTATAGGTTCTATGGGATGATTTTGATGTTCTTGAGTTAGGGTTTGTTTGTTAAACTTGAAATGTTTGGTGTAATTGCAGAAAATTGAAATTCCCCAATTAGAGGAAGTCAAGAATCTTTGTTAGAATGATGTCTAGATCGTATACCAATCTTTTGGATTTGGCATCTGGGAATTTTCCAGTAATGGGAAGAGAGAGGGATAGGCGACGGATGTCGCGGGTAATGACAGTGCCTGGGAGTATATGTGAACTGGATGATGACCAGGCTGTTAGTGTTTCTTCTGATAATCAATCTTCACTTGCTGGTGATCGGATGATTGTTGTGGCGAATCAGTTGCCATTGAAAGCGAAAAGGAGACCGGATAATAAGGGCTGGAGTTTTAGTTGGAATGAGGATTCTTTGCTTTTGAGACTTAAGGATGGTTTACCTGAAGATATGGAAGTACTGTTTGTTGGGTCTTTATCTGTTGATGTTGATCCAATTGAACAGGATGATGTTTCTAGCTATCTTTTGGATAAATTCAGATGTGTGCCGACGTTTCTTCCACCTAATATTGTGGAAAAATACTATGAGGGATTCTGCAAGAGGCATTTGTGGCCACTTTTTCACTACATGTTGCCATTTTCACCTGACCATGGAGGCCGCTTTGATCGTTCTATGTGGGAAGCATATGTTTCTGCCAACAAGATGTTTTCACAGAAAGTGGTTGAGGTGCTTAATCCTGAGGATGATTTTGTTTGGATCCATGATTATCATTTGATGGTGTTGCCCACCTTCTTGAGAAGGCGGTTCAATCGATTGAGGATTGGGTTTTTCCTTCACAGTCCATTTCCTTCATCTGAGATTTACCGGACACTTCCTGTTAGAGAGGAAATACTTAAGGCTCTGCTATGTTCTGACCTTGTTGGATTCCACACTTTCGACTATGCTCGACATTTCCTTTCATGTTGCAGTCGAATGTTGGGTTTAGAGTACCAGTCTAAAAGAGGTTATATAGGATTGGAATACTATGGAAGGACAGTAGGTATCAAGATTATGCCCGTAGGGATACATATGGGTCACATTGAGTCTATGAAGAAAATTGCAGATAAAGAGCTGAAGTTTAAGGAGCTCAAACAACAATTTGAAGGAAAAACAATTCTGCTTGGAGTTGATGACTTGGATATTTTCAAAGGTATCAACTTAAAGCTTCTAGCGATGGAGCACATGCTCAAACAGCACCCCAGGTGGCAAGGGCAGGCTGTGCTTGTTCAGATTGCCAATCCTATGAGGGGTAAAGGAATAGATTTAGAGGAAATACAGGCTGAGATACAGGAAACCTGCAAGAGGATTAATAAGGAATTTGGCAAGCCTGGATATGAACCTATAGTTTATATTGATAGGTCCGTGTCAAGTAGCGAGCGCATGGCTTATTATAGTGTTGCTGAATGTGTTGTTGTCACAGCTGTTAGGGATGGGATGAACCTGACTCCATATGAATACATTGTTTGTCGACAGGGTGTATCGGGTGCAGAAACAGATTCAGGTGTAGGTGGACCTGACAAGAGCATGCTAGTTGTGTCAGAATTCATAGGGTGTTCTCCTTCCTTAAGTGGGGCAATCCGTATTAATCCATGGAATGTCGAAGCAACTGCCGAGGCAATGAATGAGGCTGTATCAATGGCTGAACAAGAGAAACAGCTACGACATGAGAAGCATTACCGTTATGTCAGCACCCATGATGTTGCTTATTGGTCAAGAAGTTTCTTGCAAGATATGGAGAGAACTTGTGCTGATCACTTTAGGAAAAGATGCTATGGCATTGGTTTAGGCTTTGGGTTTAGAGTTGTTTCCCTAGATCCCAACTTCAGGAAGCTGTCAATTGATGATATTGTGAATGCTTATATCAAGTCTAAGAGCAGGGCCATATTCCTGGACTATGACGGAACTGTGATGCCGCAGTATTCCATCATTAAGTCTCCTAGTGCTAATGTTATCTCCATCCTGAATAAACTTTCTGGTGATCCAAACAACACAGTCTTCATTGTTAGTGGAAGAGGGAGGGAAAGCCTAACCAAGTGGTTTTCTCCTTGTAGAAAACTAGGACTTGCAGCAGAACATGGCTACTTTTTGAGGTCTGTTTCTTCTATTTCCCTATACAATGTCAATTGATATCAATATTTCCTGCATTCTGGTGTCTAATTGACTAGTGCTTCTTTTGGTTACGTTATCCAAAATATCAATCATTCTAGTTGCTGTGGTCTTGATATGGACTATTCCTGCTTCCTGTATCTACTTTTTGTATGGTGTCTACAAGTCTAGTGTTCTGGTAAAGCAACACTCACTCGGTGTTAGAGTTGATACCATTATCAAAAAAAAGAAGGGAGTTTTCTTGCAAATGAAGAAAAAGTGATATTGGTCATTTTCATCTCATCATTTTAGGATGCCCCTAACATTTGATATAGCTGTTAGAATTATCTATAATATTCTATGCAGCTTTTACATCTTTCAGTACTTCCAAATTCCAATTAGTTTATTAATCCAATCATCCCAGTGCCTTCTCAAATCTCTATTGTGCAAGAATTAGGGTTTGTTGTTTGCCAGGTCAATCTTTTTCTCTTTTGTGTTTGCTAATTTTTAGTTTTCTGACAATGCAGATGGGAACGAGAACAGAAATGGGAAGTATGCAGTCAGACCTCTGATTTTGGCTGGATGCAACTTGCTGAACCCGTGATGCAATCCTATACAGACGCTACAGATGGTTCTTGCATAGAAAGAAAGGAAAGTGCTATAGTGTGGCAGTATCGTGATGCGGATTCTGGATTTGGGTTTTCTCAGGCAAAGGAGATGCTTGATCATCTGGAGAGTGTTTTAGCGAATGAACCGGTTGCCGTGAAAAGCGGTCAGCACATTGTGGAAGTGAAGCCTCAGGCACGTATTACTTATCCCAATTTCCATATGTTTTCATTCATATTTGTTGCTTATATTCCAAGATTTACACTTAAGAAATGTTACCTAGCGTCCTTAGTAAATGACCACTTCTCGTATTGATGAGTCTCCTCTCCCAAAAACAGTACACCGGGATGTGTTTGGTTTCCACTTCCCTGTAATCTGGATAAAACTCTTTTATTAGCTATCGGTGTTTAGATGAGAAATATGATCGTGTTGACCATACAACCTTATACATCCTTTGGTTCCTGTATACGATAATTGTGCTGATCTCCACATTAAGGGTGTGTTTGGTTAAGAGGTTTCCAGCTTTTTCCATGTTTGGTTGGTCATGTTATTTTGGAAAACATTTTCTCTGGGAAACAAGTTCATTGTCTCCTTCCCACCCACCTAGCTGCTAACTCCCACCCCTTGACAATCTCACTCCTCGTCCCTGCCACTTCACTTCCCACCCCATCCCACCCTCAAAGTGTTTTGCTTGATTACATATAAATGTTCTTGTGATCTTATGTTTTGTTTACTTACCTAACACTAGAAAATAAGTAAGAAAATGTTTTCCTTATACCAAACACGCCCCAAGTATGGCATTTGTTTTATGGGTCGCTAGCTGGTTATCTTGCTTATACGGATGGTGTATATTCTTTTTTAGTAAGTGCGGATGGTAATGCTTTCAAGCTTGCATCAATCTCCATTAGCTATCCCTTTAGGTAATTCAGTATTGTCATCCTCCATATTAAATGCATAGGTTATTTTTAGTCCAACAACATACTCAGTGTAATCCCACAACCCTAGCTTGTGCAGGTAGAGAGGTTGTTTCCGGTAGACCATCAACTCAAGGCAAGCATAAACACTACATATATGGAAACATAAGCACTAAGCAGTAACAACAACATGATAATAAAAAGCACAAGACTTGTACTGATGCTAATGCTACTCGTAAGGAAAAACAGAATGCGAACCATCTCAATAATACTAATACTAATACTAATGCTACTCAAAGGAAAAACAGAATGCAAGACTACCTACTATAGCCTTGTACCCTAATTCTCGACCTCTACACCCTCCTATCAAGGGTCATGTCCATGACCCTTGGTGTAAGCTGAAGACTTGCCATGTCCTGCCTAACCTCCTCTCCCCAATACTTCTTCGGCCTACCTTACTCTACCTCTCCTCAAGCCCTAACATCAGCCTCTCATACCTCCTCACTAGTGTGTCTTGTGGAACTCCTCTTGACATACTCTAGCCATTTCAGCCTTGCCTCCCGCATCTTGTCCGACATGGAGGCCACTCCCACCTTTTCCCAAATATCTTCATTTTGACCATATCTCTCTTAAGTAAGGCCACCCACCCATCCATCTCAACATCCTCATCTCCGCAATTTTCATCTTCTGGACATGGGAGTTCTTGTCTAGCCAACAACACTCCGCCCCATACAACAAAGTTTTAACTTACTTTCAACTTTTGGTGTCACCTTATCACAAAACACACCAGATGCTAGCGTTCATTTCAACTACCTCCTATAATGCTATGTGCGACATTCTCATCAATCTCCCCATTATCTTGGATAATAGCCCCAAGGTACTTGAAACTCCCTCTCGTGGAGATGACTTGAGAATCCAACCTCGCTTCCACATTACCTTCGCGTGTCACAACACTGAATTTGCACTCCACGTACTCTGCCTTAGTTCTACTCGATCCAAAACCTTTAGACTCCATGATCTGTCTCCAGACCTCTAGCCTGTCGTTAACTCTGCGTCTCGTCAATAAGTACTATGTCATCTCCAAATAACATGCACCAAAGCACCTCCCTTTGTATGTGCTGCGTCAATACATCCATCGCCAAAGAAAATAAAAATGTTATTTTAATTGATGTGCCATTAATCCATGCGTAGGTTATTTGCGAGCTAAAGAGCCTTTAGTATTTACTCAAGTAATTGGTTGAAAACTGCAATTTCTTTGCTAGTGACAAAGTGACTACCTGGCATATATTTCCTGTCTAGAAATAGATATTGTTAACGTAATAATCTTAACAACAATGGTAGTGTGTTCTTTTTCACTATTCTGATGGCTATTGTCAAATTCTTGAGTATCTTGAATATATCGTTTTCGTTAACGCTTTTTGACGTGTATTTTTAGCATTGGTTGCAGTCACTAATGTGTTGATCCTAGCATGTGTTCTGAATAGCATTAATTTTCTCTTTTCATTTTAGGGGGTCACCAAAGGTTTAGTTGCAGAAAAAGTCTTTACATCTTTAGCAGAGAAAGGAAAACTGGCGGATTTTGTGCTTTGCATTGGTGATGATAGATCAGATGAAGATATGTTTGAAATCATTGGCAATGCTTTGTCCAGAAATATTATTTCATATGATGCCAAGGTATTTGCTTGCACAGTTGGACAAAAACCTAGCAAAGCAAAGTATTACTTGGATGACACATCCGAGGTGGTGCTTATGCTAGACTCCCTTGCTGATGCCACTGATACTCCAGTGACTTCCGATGATGAACCTGCGGACTCCGACTGAATGTAGCTACTAGATGTTTGGTTTGCTTTGGTTACCTTCTCTACTGAATGTATATTCCAGGTCAGAAGATGGCACATTGTCCATTTGAGTAGGTTTCGAGGTTTAAGAAAGTGGAATCTCAAATTCTGTTGAATCATTCTTTCCTTTCTGATTGTTCTATTCTTTTATCAGTAGCCTGGATGTAATATATCTCTGAGAAGGGGAGAAACATAGAATTGAATGCACATTCTTAAGACTGCTTGAAAAGAAACCATCAAGTGCTGGAGGGCGACTATCATTTATGCAGAATCAGAGAACCACAAGAAGGGTGGGACGAGCCAAAGATGTTAGACATGGTCTCTGTAAGACCGAATGAGGCAGAGAATTTATTAGTACAGACGAAAGATTTGATCATTCCTGAATTATGCTGGAACTAAATGAAGTTCTCGCTGTTCGGGTTGTTTACACCAATTGTGGTGGCAAAGCTTTAACTGAAGACTGCTTTGTGGCTGCTTGATACTTGAATTGGTAGTATATTGAAGTTCTCTTTTTTAAAGTTGGTCGCATGTGGACCTAGTTTAGATTAGCATTGTGTCAGTGGGCATGGCTGTGACTAGCAATAAGCATCAACTATGTTGGATTGAGTCAATGGTTTTGGTAGTCTTCTTGCTGTACAGTATATGGTTAATGATGTGAATTGAGAAGATTTCTCTGCTCTTTTATGGTCCTATCAAATGCATTGTGTGGATATAAGTTGATGCAAAAATATTTCGTTTTTACAGTCTAGGGTTTTCTAATCGTAAAGGGCTCTGCCATTTATCGTAGGCTCTGATACCAAGTTTATCATGCTCTAAATTCTAAGTATCCGTGACCAGCACTTGGCTACCACTACTGTCGAGTGAACCCTTTATCCATTAGCGTTAGTTTTTTTGTCTATAGGTAGAAAAACTTATATCCAACTCAGAAAAGCTATGTACACATCAAAGTAAATTATGCACGTTAAGTGTCTTGTTTATTTGATATAATTGTTTATGATTATTGCAACTTTCCTTATGCAATGAACATCTGTGCAAACTAGTTTCATATTATGTCCAAAGTTAGAGCCTAGAACAACATATACAGTGTAATTATACAAGTGGGGTGTGAAGAAGCGTACACAAGCCTTACCCTTATCTTGTGAGGCTGTTTCCAAAGTTAGAGAATATACTTGAAGTAGAGAATATACTTGAAGTTATTTGGAAGCTAAAGAAATTCAGTGTATCCAGTACAAAATCCCAAACATTGGCCTTTCAATATGAACGGAAATGTATTGAATCTCTATCAAGTTTTGAATAATGTTACAAGTAATGGAGGAAATAATGGTTCAAAAACAGACTCTGAGTGAGAAGGGGGGAATGACTATTACCTACAGTAAGATTGTCAAATGCAGCCTCATTACCAATAATCTCCACAAGAACAACAGCCATCTTTGAAGTGATGAAACCTACTGGAATCGCGTACAATAATTTCTCGGTTTTTCATCTTGGATATGTACTTAATAGCCATGTGACAATCACCACAAATTCGTAAATTCTTCATTATCCTAATTGGAAAACCCTCCGGGGTGTGCATCAGCGCAAAAGCAATGGCTAATTTTTCACTGTGATGGACCAAGTTATACTCTTTTTCCTCTAATTCCATATCATGCAAAACAGATCCTGTATCAGGAACATAGCCCTCTAACTTCAGTTCTGCAATCAATTCCTTTAAGTATACATCAACCTCGTCCGATTGTGGATGAGATTTATCACCAATAATAAAGTGGTGAACCTGGTTCTTCAACTCCAGCCAGCTTATTCCTGGTTCTTTCTTTACTCCCCTATCCTTCATTGATTTCCTCACTTCAGAAACACTCTTCCATCTTTTAGCAGATGCTTGAACATTAGCAAGGAGCACATATGAAGCAGAATCCTCAGGATCAATCCTCAAAACTTCTTCAGCTATACTTCTAGCCATATCTGCATTTTTATGAATTTTACAGGCCGATAGCAACGTCTTCCATATGACACCGTCTGGCTTCACAGGCATAGATCTAATAAGAGCTTCAGCCTCATCCAAACAACCTGCTCTTCCTAGGAGGTCAACCACACATGTATAGTGCACCAGTTGAGGCTCCACATTGTACTTTTCTACCATCAAGTCGAAAAATTCAAGCCCTTCATCCTTCATCCCACTATGACTACAGGCATAGAGCAAACTCAAGAGAGTTATATGGTTAGGTGCTAGTCCTTCCTGCTCCATACGATGAAACAACTCAACAGCGTTCTTTCCCCTCCCATGAAACCCATAAGCAGAAATCATAGCACTCCATAAAACAATATCAGCTTCCTCCCTTTCCTCGAAAATCTTTTCAGCTTCATCTAAACACCCACATTTTGAATACATGCTAATCAAGGAACTTACAACTGCAACCACAGAAATTGCACCAGTTTTTATAACGTCAGAATGAATCTGCTGCCCCTGTCCTATTGTAGCCAGCTCTGAACACGAGCTGATCACGCTAACGAACGTTATCTTATCCGGTCTAAACCCAGCAATTTTCACCAAATTATACAGCTCCAATGCACCTTCGAAACACCCATTCTGAGCCCTACCAGCAATAAGAGTATTCCAAGCTGCCATATTTTGATCTGGCATCGACATGATCACAATCTCTCCCTCTCTTAAGCTACCAGACCTCATATACATGTGTGCCATCGAACTTGCAACAACAAAATCGCCCTCTAATCCCAATTTCAATCCACAACCATGAACCTGCCTGCCCTTATTCAAATCTTTCAAACCAGCACAACCTCTTAAAACACTTCCAAGAGTAAATGCATCAGGCAAGTAACCCAACCCATACATCTGCGAAAACAAACTCAACGCCCTCTCATTAAACTCAAACTGAGTCAACCCAGTAATCATAGCATTCCAAGAAGCCAAATTTCTCTCACCCATTTCATCAAACACCTTAGAGGCACTATCCAAATCGCCAATTTGAACATACCCACCAATCAAAATGTTAAAAGACATGACATTTCTTTTAGGCAATTTATCAAACAGTGAAACTGCAGTATCTAGCTGACCCAATTTTGAGTAAGCATTGAGCAGGTGATTGGAAACAAACTTGTCCCTGAAACATCCAGATGTTACTATGAGAGAATGCAGCTGTTTTGTGAGGGAAAAGGACTTTTCTTGGATGCATGCTTGTAAAAGGTAAGAAAAATGAGATGGGTTGTCCCATATTAAGAAAGAGAACTTGTTGAAAGCTTCTTTTACGTAACCTTGAGAACATAGAATCGAAAGCTCAGTGGCGGCTGCCGAGAACCGGCGAGTGTTTGCTGACCGGAGGGGAAGAAATCTCAGAGGTCTCAAACAAGACTGTCCCATTCATTTGAGCTTATTTTGGCATAGCTTTATAAGTTGTCTATTGATTTGTTTTTGATCTAAAACAATTAACATAAATAGCCGTCCACATAATCACTTAAAATTATCCTAATATATGTAATAGTATAATTTTGTATATCGACTAAGAAAAACAAACACTAAATCTGACTGGTTATTTAAGCAAAGATCATTGTTTGAACCTCTATGGCCAGATATTGTTCCCACTCGTGTATATACATGAGTGATAGTTTAAGTAGATAAATAAAACAATGTACAGTTGAAGATAATTCCTCTTAGATCACTTATCTCGAATGAAAAAAGTAGTAGTTTATTCCGGGTCAGACCCCACTTTTGGAATCATATTGGTATGTTGTTGTTGTTGCTATGAGAGGTTCGAGGGTAAGAACTTATTCGTACCTGATGTTAAAACTAACTCCTCGATGAATTGGGTCGTGACAAGGAGTTTGAGCACTGAGTAATGCTCAAAGCAAGGGAAACAACTCATAGCATTACAATGAAGAAAATACTAGTTCTATTTCAAATGTGAAAAATTGCTTCCAACACAAATGCACAAAAGTGTTTTAACTTTCTTATAGTCTATATTGTTTATACTGTAGATCAATTAGGTGGATAAGTGTATATGAATTGTACAAGTTGCAGTATATGTTCAAGCTATTATACAGCTGCTGGGGTAGGTACAGTAGCAGGGACGCGGTTTTCAGTAGGAATTTCAACAAATTCTGAGAGAATAGCACGGAATTCATCTCCGGTCATCGTCTCCTTTTCAAGAAGGACTTCCACAATCTTATCTATTGCTTCACGGTTGCTGCGGATTTGGCTCAATGCGATCTCATATGCACTGTCTGAAAGCTTCTTCACAGCAACATCAATGTCTTCAGCTAGCTTTTCTGACATCGAGTTCCTGGCCATCATTCTCATGATTACATCACCACTTTGGGCTGAAGAATCCATGAGTGACCATGGGCCAAGTTCAGACATCCCAAAAGTGACAACCATCTGCATACACAGTTTGTCATTTAACAGAACTAAGTCATCGAGAACGAGATCTTCAGAATGATAAGTTTCAGACTTAAAAAAGAAGATAAAACTACCCGCTCCGTTCCAATTATGTGGCACTATTTTGTTGTTAGTCTTATCCAAAATGAATGTCACGTTTCTATATTTGAAAACAATTTTAACTTTAGACTTCTCATTTTATGCTTCATAAGTATTTTTGAAGCCATAGAAATTTCATGGCATGTTTAAGATCACAAGTTCCAAAAATCTTTCAAACTATACCACGTAAATTGAAACAGAGGGAATAACTATATCGCTCATTATCTCTATAATTTTTTGAAGGAAAGGGGGGAGTAGAGGTTAATTCAAACTAATCAATCTGTAGAGTTTCTAGTCTCCACAGATAACCTCAACATATATTCCGTTCCAGAATCCTTAACACAAAAAAGACAGTGAACATGTATACCTGTTTTGCCAAACTAGTGATCTGCTGCAAATCACCAGCAGCACCAGTGGTCACTTCAGGTTCACCAAAGATCACTTCTTCTGCAGCTCTTCCACCAAGTCCACCAACAATTCTAGCAAAGAGTTGCTGCTTGGATATTAAGGTTGGGTCATCTGCAGGAATGAACCAGGTCAAACCTTTTGCCTGACCACGTGGGATTAGAGTGACCTTTTGTACAGCATCATGCCCTGGAGTGAGAGTACTGCATGGCAAAGAACACATAGTGCCATTAGAGGCTCACCAGGATATTCTGTTGAAATCACTGCTGGGTGATTAAAATGCCAACACAATAATAGACTCATAATATTGTCATAAAAAATGCTTATATGATAGATGCAAATTGGGAGCCAGGAGTAACTAGCTAATGGTGCAGCACTCACCCACAGATGGCATGTCCAACTTCGTGATATGCCACCAGACTCTTGCTCTTGCCATCAGTCATGACTGTTCCTTCCATACCAGCCACTATCCTATCAATTGAATCATCAATCTCTTTGGATGCGATTGCTGTCTTACCACGTCGACCTGCAAGAATGGCTGCTTCATTTAAGAGGTTAGCAAGATCTGCTCCACTGAAACCAGGTGTCCTCATGGCTATAACTTCAAGAGACACATCTGAATCAAACTTCTTGTTGCCGGCATGAACCTTTAAGATCTCTGTTCTTCCCTTGATGTCTGGAACATCCACAGATACCTACATAAGAGCTGTAAATTTTAGTTTCTTGCAAAAGTCTCAGTTAAAAAACGGAGGCAAGGACAGATGCTTACTTGTCTATCAAATCGTCCTGGCCTCAGCAAAGCAGAGTCAAGAATATCTGCACGATTGGTTGCCGCAACAACTATTATACCAGTATTTCCTTCGAAACCATCCATTTCAGTCAATAGTTGGTTCAGGGTCTGTTCCCTTTCATCATTTCCTCCTCCAATTCCAGTCCCTCTTTGCCGCCCAACAGCATCAATTTCATCAACAAATACAATGCAAGGAGCATTTTCCTTGGCCTTCTTGAAAAGATCACGGACTCGAGAGGCTCCAACACCAACAAACATCTCAACGAATTCTGAACCTGAAATTGAGAAAAATGGAACACCCGCTTCACCAGCAATTGCCTTTGCTAGCAAGGTTTTCCCAGTACCAGGAGGACCAACAAGAAGAACACCTTTTGGAATACGAGCCCCCACTGCAGTAAATCTCTCAGGTTTCTTCAAAAATTCTACGACCTCCATAAAATCTTGTTTTGCTTCATCTACACCAGCAACATCATCAAATGTCACACCAGTGTTTGGCTCCATTTGGAACTTAGCCTTTGATTGACCAAATGCTAGTGGGTTACCAGGCCCACCAGGACCTCCCATTCCTCCGTTAGACCGCCTTGATAGCAGGAAAAGACCACCAATCAAAATAAGCGGGAAAGCCAGATTTCCAATCAAGTTGAATATGAGAGAACCTGAGTCCTCTTGAGCATTGTGAGCAGCAAAATCAATGTTCTTTTCCCGGAACTTTTGAAGGAGTTCCTGGCTGAGTCCAGGTAGTTGTACCCTAACTCTTTGCACCCGGTTTCCCAATTCTGGAGATACAGCTTCTACAATAGCTATGGTTCCGTTTTCAAACAAATCTACTTTTTGCACCCTATCCTTGTCCAGATACTCCAAAAATCTAGAATAAGACATCCTTGAGTTAGAAACACCTTGCTCATCAGCATAGGCTTTCCCATTACCTAACAAAGCAGGCACTCCAAGCCCAACATTTCCAAGCAATAATTTGAGAAAGCCTCTTCTTCCTTCATGTGGCCCTTGCTGAAGGGATGCTTTTACAACTACTCTTGATGTTTTCCTAGATGATGGAAGATTTGAGGAGTATAAAATTTTTCTGCCATAGATCTCCTTCCTAAAAACTTTCTGTGTTCTATGGGTAGACAAATCATTTCCTGCTATGCATACTGATGAAGTAGCCATGTTGATACACTCAGAAAAGAAGCAAGAACCTGCACAGTTCACTTCTAATGATAAATCTGCAAAGGAAACATGATAAAGTTGACAACTGCAAGTTACAAGGAAATAAATCAATCAGGCAAAGGACTGACATCATGCCCATATAAATTACTTCATAAATTATTGGGAAAACACTGGGATGACAACTTTTTCCCTTTTGTTCTTCATCTCAAGTAGCACTGATCTCAATGATGACAATTCAGCAACCCATTTTAAGCTTATTTCATCTATCAAAAAGAACTCCTAGTTCCCTTTATTGATGGCATGTAAATGCTTCGCAATTGATTTTTGAAGTTAACCTATATTACATGAATCATTTACTTTTAGAATACCTGTATCAAACAGATCTGATATAGGTATGGTTATTCATGCATATTCTTTAAAATACACGAAAAATTAATAAGGAACTGCAAGCATACATAACGATACTTGCACACATCTGTACTCTATTGGTTTACCATGTATATAGACTAATTAAATACAAGTATAACAAAGAAAAATAGTTTAAAACATGAATCTCCATTTAAGTTTTAAAAACCAATAAAATATCAAAAGAATCCTCAAATCTTCACACATAGATAGTTAAAAAGAGACATGATTCCGAATGCTTCTTTCAGTTTCAAATTGTGCAATTTGCAAGAGAGTGAAGGAGACCCATCCTTAAGTAAAAATCACTCGTTTTAAGCCTTCGATTATTTCCAATTTCAACATTTCCTCTAGAAAAATGTTAGCTTGGCACCTGGGTACCTTCCCTCATAATTAACCAAAATATGAAAGTGAGACAAGTAACAGCACGCTTTGATATGCCAAAATTTCAAATCCAAAACCAACCTTGAAGTAAAAAATCCCTTTTCCCCATTTCAACTTTCAAGAAACTAAGCCAAATCTATATTGTTTTTGGTTTCCCACCCACTATCCAATACCCACTTCAACGCCCAACTAATCCAGATTCACATCGAAAAGTCTATTTTCGGAGCTAAAGTGCAAACTAAACCAAATCTTAATGTGGGTGTCTCTTTTCATATACAAACTACAGCCTACAGGTGAAGGATCATCCACTGAGGCATTATAACAAACAATTATTTCCAATTTCAACACTTTCTCTAGAAAAATGTTAGCTTGGCATCTGGGTATCACTTCCCTCATCATTATCCAAGCTATCAAAGTAAGACAAGTAACAACAAGCTTAGTTATGTCAAAAATTCAAATAAAAAACCAACCTTGAAGTAAAAAAAATCCTTTTTCCCCCATTTCAAGAAACTAAACCAAATCTACATTCTTTTTGGTTTCCCACCCAGTATCCAGTACCCACTACATGCCCGACCAATCCAGATTCGCGCCAACAAGTCATATTTTTGCGTGTTGGAGGGTGAAAAAGCAAACTAAGCCAAATCTTGATGTGGGTGTGTCTTTTTCATTTACAAACTACAGCCTACATGTGAAAGATCATTCACTGAGGCATTATAGCAAACACCTTGTGAGCCAAACATAAAAGGGCAGCTAGTAACTTGAAATTAAGAGCTAAAACATTCAAATACAAGTCTAGTAGTAGTAGAAGTAAGAGAAAGTACCTGATAAAGTTGAAAGAGGAAAGATTACTCAGTGACAGAAAGGGTTGCAAGGGGAGAAGATGATGAAGAAGAAGATGGGTTGTAAGGTTAATTTAGAGGGAACAGATGTGGTTTGGGATTTGGGTACGTGGCTTTATCTCAATGGATGATTCTGAGATATATTTTCTGAGAATGTTTTTGGATTTTCATGGCAGATTTTCATCAATCTGAGTGGCCAGTAATTTAGTAAAATTGCTTCTATTTCTTGCATTTCGTGGTTTTATCACAACCATACAAGCAATTTATGTGGTTTACCACTTTGTTTGGATGGTTGTTATGTCTTATTATTGTACCGTATTGTGTTGTTTTAAACAACGTTCAGATAAATTGTATCCTTCTCCTTCGTTATATAATATCACATATCTATGATTTGAAAGACAAATCTATAAGAAATTGTAGGGTACGTGGTACAGCTACTATGAAAAGAAAATATTAACGTAACGACATAATTACACCAAATCAGTCGTTACACAAATTGAGTCTTTTCGTGGTTACCAAAGGATGAACTTAAATGATACGATACAATAAAATTTAAGTTACAATCAAAACAAACATTGTATTTAAATTAATAATACAATATATTATGATGAGTAACAACCATCCAAACAATTGTAGATGGAATTATAACTTTTGTAATTTTCTGTTCATATATGTTGTTAGTTTAAATATAATATTTATGTTGATTGTTACTTAAATTTTTGTATTGTATCCCCACCCTGAAACAAATTAGGTAGAACTGAATAACGTTGGTTTAGATCTTGTATTTATTATAGAAAATGATTTATTCAATATTTGCAAAATTATTAATGTAGAACTTAGTACTTCTAAATTTCAAATCTTGACCTTATTAGAAGAGTTTAGTTAAGAGCAGGATGAAATATTTTAAGTTTAGTAGCTTTATAATTTAATTAGTAGTATGATGCAATGAAATAGTTTAGCCTATGTCCAAGACCTTTAATTGGAAATTAGTCATCCTAAAAGGATTAGATTTGTTACTTTTGATGGACAACTTGCTTTTATATATAAGCAAATGAAGAAGTGACTGCAATTTCAATATGCTCTCTATATTCCAACTTACGTGGCACAGTTTAAATTTCGAGAATTAAACAGTTTAATTTTGATTGTGAAATCTTTAAGTTTTTAAAAATATACATATTTGAAAATTACGTAAAAAGTAGTATAAGTCACGATAATTCATAATTCAAGACATTTAAAAGATATATGAGAAAATTACGGTCAAAGTAAAACTAGTTTGAATCTTGAAATACGAAAGCTGTCACATAAATTGGAACGGAGTGAGTAATTGATAACAAACAATGGCAAAGTAGCTTGACAAATCTCCACTTACAAGAATCTAGACCTTATCAAAACATGTACATACATCAAGTTGTGAAAGAGACATTTTTTTTTATTAAAGTAAGATAATTCATTTGTAAGACAGAACAAATACATGTAAGCAACCTCACTTAGCCTCTTGTTAATCTTGGTAAGAGAAGGGATCTAATTTGATCCAATTCAAAAGTTTCATCAAATGCTCTCATAATTGAAATCAGGTCCCTTTCCATCATCAGTTCATGTGGTGGCATTGTGTTTGTTGCTCTACTAGTCCTTGGCGCCGATGAGTCTGTTGTGTCCAGTTTCATTCTTTCACAGATAGCAAATCGACAGACAGGGCACGAGCCATGATTTGTCACCCATGGAACGATGCAGTCTTCGTGGAACATATGACTACATGGTGTGACTGTCACCATTTCTTTAGGCTCAAAATCTTCCAAGCAAATCGAACATCTTTTACCATCCTCATCCTTGCTCGATTCGTTGGTGGTAGTGTTATTCATGTTATTGTTCAAGCCTCTAAAGTAAAGGCCAACTTGTTTTGCAATTTTTGATTGTACAGGATTGTAGATTTCTTTCTTGAGCTTATTCAAGGTTGCCTTTTGCTCATTTGGGCTCAATTTGGATTCATCCCTCGACGTTTCATTGCTCTGCATAAACCATGGAGGAGGAGGAGAATCAAATGGAAGTTGGCTTGGTCTCTGATATGATCCATGTCTTGGTACCTCATCGTTATGGACTAGAACGCGAACAGGAGGATGAGTTAGCCTACGTCGTGGTTGGCCTGGATATGGATAACTGCAAGTGGTTCTTGAAATGATCAATCTTGGATTTTGACAAAAATAAAAAGATAGAACAAAAGTTTACCTTGTTGCACCAGTAGGTACTAGAAATGGTCTCTCTGTTACAGGCATCCATGGATCATGAACGACACGTCTAGGATTCTGTGCAACACAAAACACTTCTAAATCAAATCAATTATAGGAACTCTCTTTAGAGTCGGATTCAGGATTTAAATTTGATACGTTCAATCTTTAAAGTTCTCAACACTGAACTAACATGTATATCAATGTTTTTGTGCAACACAAAACACTTCAAAATCAAATCACTTATAGGAACTCTCTTTAGAGTCGGATTTAAGATTTAAACTTGATACATTCAACCTTTAAAGTTCTCAACACTGAACTAACATGTATATCTATGTTTCATGTCGAGAATACCTGAGGGATATCTCGGGGAGGCGGAGGACGAGGGAAAATAGGTTGCCATCTGTGCTCAGGTCCATGTGAATTAGGATCATGCCACTCTCCATTGCTCCAATTTTCATATGGTGTAAAATTATGAGACCTGTTGCTGTTCATGTTTGTAGAATTTCCTCTTGATTACCCTTAATCAGTTTTGGGAGAATTAATGGCACAACATGTTTGATGTATAGCAGCTTTTGAGTTTCTCTTTAAATTTCTACTATAATACTGTGTGTTGAGGTGAAATGTTATTCTTTTTCTCAATCAAAAGGTGCTTGTGTGTGACAGATTGAAGTAATAGAGAAGCAAAGAATCATGTTCTTGGCTATGTGTTGTGTAGTTGGTATGAGTGACTTGGTTCTAAAAGATAGATGCTTTTCATAATTTAACTTGGGGTTTGTTTGATAAGGAGGAAAACAATCAAAATGTTTGAAAAATATTTTCTTTAAAAACGAGAAGAACGATCTCACTAATATAATTAGGAAAAATAAGTTTCATAAGTAACACATTCCGCATTAATTGTCTCGTCTCGTCTCCTCCCTCCAACACTCCCCCCCACCCCCCAAATAGTGTTTGTCTAGATTAATACTCGTCCGTCCACTTTTAATTGTCATGATTTCCTTTTTTAGAGTCAAACTTTAAAAACTTTGATTAACATTTGATGATGTATTTTTTCATCATATTGATATGCAAAAAATTACAATTTATAGTACTTTTCGTATAGTTTTTGAATATCTAATTTTTTGTTAAAATATCAAATTAATGTAATCTAATTTAACTTTGAAAATTAGTCAAATTGACTTTCGAAAAAACACAACATGACAATTAAAAGGGAACGGAGGGAGTAAATTATTCATTGATTTCATAAACTAAACAAATATTGTTGGACATCCCAAAATAGTAAAGTGAACAAGTAAAGATGGACGGAGGGAGTACTAAAATTGGCATTCTATTTATTGCTCTTGTGCTAAGTCAATACTTTTTGGGATAATATTTTCTGCTTACTTAGCAAATACCAGAAAATAAATAAGAAACCAACTTATTTCCGCATGTTCCATTTTCCTCCATACCAAACACACCCTTAAGTGACTTTCCAGTGCAGCAAGATCAACGGATGACAATTCTTGTCTTTCACTGTCTACTCGTTTTACAGAGTTTTGATCAATCAAATATTTGGAATTTCAGAAGAAGAACCGTCACAAGTGAGAAAGGAATCAAATTGTAAAGAACGGAAGCTAGAGGAGACTGAACGTAAGAATAATAAATTCATGGAGTCAAATGGTCATGGAAGATTCATATAGTCGAGCTCAACTAGTTTAAAATTGAGGCGTAACTGATACATATGACTTTGACATTATGCTTATCAAAGATATAATAATAACACACTCTACAAACACAAGAATTTGACATGATGATTTCGTATATAAAATGTAGCAGCACTTGTTTTTAAATTGTGTAGACAGGGAAAAGAAGGCCAAAAACCAGACAAAGAAAGCAAATCAACGGAAGAATTGGTCGAACAAGCCAATCAAATGCCTTTCGTTATAGCACTAGTAAACTGAAGAAAACTATATTCTTGGAGAACTTGTAGCAATGACGAAACAAATCATATGTAGTTAGTGCGAGCTGAGGCACTGTCGAACCTGGTGCGAGTGGAAAATCAGAATGGTTTCAACCGTTGCCTCCAGACATCATTTTCTGTGTCTTGACTGACGTTTATATCAATTGTGTGATCCTAAAATTAGCAGATTAATATTAATATGTGACATGATATATACTAAAACTAAAATACTGGGCTAGGCGTGTGCACTAACCTGCTCTTCCCTGCTAATCCTTTCGACGGCAGTTACTTGCTCATAGTTGCTGACAAACAGAAATTCCAGAATATAGAAGCCATAGACATGAAAGCAACACGAGCTTGAAGAGGAATCGCCCTATGATTTTTCAACACAGAAGTTGTCATATTTCATTATACTAAAGACTATTCAGTTACTAGTATAACCACATAACTCAACCTGAATTAACTGATATTAACAGTAGCATCAGAACCAAATAGATGAAAAGCGCGAAAATTGTGACTTGCATATGCCTTTTGCTAACAGTTTGTCTGATGACAGAGATCAATAAAATCTAATAACACCAAACCACAAGTGAAAATCCTTTCAGCAGCCCACAAAGAGAAATTTACAACTGCCAACGCACAATCTGATGACAAAATAAGTGTTCTGCGGGATCAAGCGATAGGGCTGCGCGTGATGACATATTCTTCGTGGAGATAAATAATCTTACATGCATGCTCACACCCAATGCAGATGCGCGACAAGTCGTTTATGTAAAAGCAAAACACTCTAAATTCTCAGAAAACAAGCTTATAGGCTATAGCCAGTACAATTGACTCCAGGTGCACAAATCATAGCTCAAAACACGGTAACACTACCAACATATGCACTGTATTGCTGACTAAATGCTGAATGCAAAGAAAAATGAAATGTAAAAAACAGCTCCAGAAACAGAACAGTTTAGAAGTGACTTCCGGCATTGATACTAATTGAGGTAGTGAGCATGGTATGCAAGGGTAATAGAGAAGATATCAAAGCAAATGATGTAAAAATAACATCTATGATCTCAGAAAAAACATTTTTACGAGAATGTGAAGATCTCCATTACAGCTAGACTAACAGAGATTATGAGAAGTTTTTGTTTTATATCTGTCCATATTTTGGGATGAGGTTGGGGAAGGGGCTAAGGAGTAGTAAAAGACATACCAAAAGTTCAAAATGCTGACAGGGATCCAGAACCTAAATCCTGAAAGAGAATGAAGGATGAAATCAAACTTCACTAGGGAGGAGGAGTTAAAGCAACCGGCAAAGGTATGTCATATGGAAGTGCTTACCGAACAATAAAGTTGGAAGGGCATCTTTCTGATACTTGTTTGGAAGTTCTGAAAGTTTCCCCAGCCATAAATTATTCCATGCAAAGATAACAGCTATTACAGAAGGACCTAGCACTATTTGGTTTAATAAAACCTGAAACAAAGAGTATTAAAGATACTAGTTAGAGGGACAGGTCAAACTCATATGGAAGTAGTTCTTTCTTCATCGGTAGGTCAAGCTCATCATGAAAGAGGTTCTTCTCAGAAGCATAACTACCTTCATCATTACATTCTCCACGCTTTGCTTGGGCATACATCTGTCAAGATACGAGTACCATGCATAAGTACCAGGACCATATAACAAAAATCCATATGAAGCCATCCGGATGGACCGAAGCCAGTCATGCTCAGATAGGAGAGCACCAATCATATCCTAGAACGGCATATTAGTCAAATAGAAAATTCAAATTAGTGTGTAAATACTCCCAAAGTTACATTCTTAATCCAGTGAATCAGATAACAAATGGAAGTCATTGAATAAGAGTGCATACTGCATACAACATGCAAAATTTCTTCTTTTCTTTGAGTAAGTCGAAAGACATGCAAAATCTTTAGCTGTTAAGATGTATTAGCAAACATATAGATAAGCTATTGCCAAAATGTGAGAATCAATTCAGTGTACAACTAACATCAACTCCTAAAGCTGGATATTATATTTAAGAACAGAAAATCCAGTGATCACCGCTTTGAATAGTTCATTAGGAATATGAAATTTCCCAAAGGGGTTGATTGGTCAACAAATATTGACAGAAAGACAAATCTTTTATCAAGTAATTGTACATAATATATAGGTCAAGTAATTGTAAGGTTGCCAATATGCAAATGGAGCTGGCGGATGGTGTAGTGATCAAACAAGGAAGCGTTTGTTGTGAAGCTTGAGAGGGTGCTAAAGGTGGATAGAATATTGAACTTTTTCTTGGTCTGTAGATGAGGGCAGCACTAGGCACCACACGGGAGAAGCTTTCTCCATTTGCTTCTTCTCTGGTAGGAGTACAGAAGAGTACTTGCTTATTAACCCCCACCCCTCACCCACTCCATCCTTCCGAGAATAAGATAATCAAATATCAAAGGATATGTCCCAACATGCAAAAGAGAAAAAAAGAAGAAGCTGACTAGTAAGTAATCCCTTTCCTTTTTCCTAATTGTACAAATACAAGCAATAAATCTAGAATTTCTTTTTGTTTGGCTTTTCTTTTCTCTTTATGGAAGCATGCGATATTGTATACCTCCGCATGGATAAGTTAATAGACACTGGCAGGTCAATAATAATGGAACAAGTTAATCACTGGAAGAGTGATGACCGTAGAGACCATCAACATGTTGTGCTTAGGAAGACAAAAGCCAATAGAAATACATTGTAACCTAATTACAAATTTAAGTGTTGTTACTGATAAGGGGGAAAACAAACGAGACACATATATAGTACATGTGACTGGTTAAATCACAAACACTATGTGCCAAAGAGATTGACCATAGTAGAGTGCATGCAAACCATTTTATGCAAACATGTTCTAAGCATGATGCTCTTCAAAACCGGAAATTCTCAGCAGCTAATGTTTTGGAAACCTCAAAAGAGACTACTGATAGACAGAACACTAATCTTCGAAAAGAGATTAAAGCAGGTAAAGCACCAGCTGAAGGGAGGCTAAGGTTGTCTCAGAAACAATCATTTCTTAAGCTTTTTGATTTGGCTACTTAAGGTAATACATACCATATGAAATTACTCCTTGGGTTATGTAAGTCTATAGTTCAATAATAGAGTCAGTGAATGAGGATATGTAACCTATTTAAAGACAGAGACAACTACGATGAGAAGACATAAAACCAAACATAGATAAGTACCCATATGGATTGAGCTAAGAACCAAAAGCAATTACACTAGGGGCAAAAAAAAGACAGGCCTAATGAGCCTATCGATTAGGAATAGGTTGTTCCATTGGAACTGCACAGAATATAAGCTGGAACAAAATATGTGGAAGTAGGCACATACTCGGACATTGTTAATTCCTGCCTCCCACTTTGCTTGGTTGTTCTTGAAAGCACAGGGAGGCACCACACTCATGCTTCCATAAAAGTACCACCTCGAGGCAATACTTTATCCCTAAAATATAAACTATCTTTTGGACAGCAACAAGAATCTATATGCAATACAGATACACTCTGCAGACAACAGTGACATTCTAATGACATCTGAGACCATAAATTTCGTTAGACGGCAAACCTCTTTTTCCATCATTTTCATTTGAATCCCACTAATTACCTCTTAGACCATAAATATCGGTTTCAAACTGATACATCAATATTGGTTTGGAATACTTACTTTTTATGATTATCAAAGAACAGCGAGTATGCCAAAATGAACTCTTTCGTGTTCACTATAATCGCATTAACATGAATGGCTTCAAACACTATTCTTTTACCGCGGAATATCAATCAGCTCTTCATACTTCTCTCAATGCATAAATTTCACCCCATTCAAACTTCTCTTACCATGTAACCAACCTTCTCTCCACTCTCTTCTTCCCTTCATTGTCAAGTATTCAGATTTGACACGTCTTTCCTACACTAACACTATTATAAGCAGAGTAGCCGAAACTTTTTTACATCAGCAGTCAAAATTTCACTTAATGTGAGCTCATCTGAGTTTCTCAACCTAACTCATTGTCAGATAAAAAATCAAAAGCAATCAAATTCACCAAGTCATGAACTAACAAACAGACAATTCACATTATCACAACTACCAAACATGACCTTCATAAAGTTCCCCAAATTCCCAAAATGGGTTCAAGAAATCCAAGTGGGGTTTCAAGAAATACCAACATTTCAAACCCCACAACTCCAACAGCCAATAAATTTGGTTACTATACTAGATAAGCAACCTTAAATTTCACTAAATTCGAATCTTTTTTAGAAAATTAACCTTAGGATGAGATGGGTCAGGAAGATTATCTTTGTTCTTGAGCCACCGGTCACGAAGCTGAGCTATGGTGTCACCAGTAAGTGCAAGAGAGCTAGCAGTCATAGCTTGCTTCAGAGGAAAACGATAACCAGCTCCACCATTTGCATCCACTGAATCTGAATTTGACGATTTTCCACCATTACTTCTTCTTCTTCTTCTTCCAGAACTCCATTCTTGAGAATGGAGAAATCCCATTCCCCATAAACTTCCATTTCCACCACTCAATGAACCCATTCTTGTTTTTTTGTTCCTCTCTTCTCTTCTCTCAGAGGAAAAAAAAAACAGAGGCGCCGTATAGGGAATTATAGTGTATATATATATAGTATACGAGAAATGACGAAATGGTTCCATATTTATAGTTTTGAACAATTTTTTATCCTCAAGTTTGATAAATGTACAAAATAGATAAATAGACCTGGAAATACTTAAATAAGCAACATCGATCATATCACGACCCAGGGGTACCCCTAGATGTAACATGACGTATAGAACCACGAAAGAATCCATACAAGCCACTTAGCTCTCATAACATGAGAAATAGAACAATAAGAGTAAAACAATAGTCCAAGTCCAAAACATTTTATAAACGAAAGCGGAAATCTAAAACATTTATCTCATTATAGCCATCTAATACAATAGAATGAAATGGGGCCTAGCCCATACATCATGTCCAAAAGAGAAAATACATGAAAGAAACTAGAAACAATAAGACTCCGTCCTCGAAGCACGAGGACTCACCAAAGCTCGGAAATATCTCAAGTCAACCTCTAGCCACGAAAATCAGAAATCCGACTATCGGACCCTACATTTGGGAAAATGTAGGCAATAGTATGCGTTAGTATAAAACAATGTACCAAGTATGATAGCCATGCATAAAACATGCTAAAAAAGACATTTTCATAAGTATGCAATGATCAAGCTAAAACATGTATTTTGAGAGTTAGAAACCATAAGTCATAAAACCATGATCAATGCAAGCTAACATCATTTAAAGCCTTTGAACACATGTGAGATGCTTCTTGAAGTAACCTTAGTTCATTATTAATATGGGAATGAGCCTTAACCGACATAAAGACCATGTGAGCTATAACATGATCCCCCGGTGTCTCCCACACCGAAAAGGGTTGCCTACTTGCCAAGATAGAACTATAAACTTCTAGCTTAAGTGGATCCACTAGCGAATATCTACTTTAGACAATCATCCTATGAGGGCACATAGGTAAGAGATAAGGAGATTGCTACTAGAAATCCGACCTCTACTCGGGAGAGCTTCCATCTCAATATCCTCTCGGTGCTAAGCATAAATTCCCACGGAATATTCATTTCTTACTTTGACCTTATTACTCATGGAAAGGTACTCTAGGATAACCAATCCAAGCTAGTTCATTAGGATAACTCTTATTCTTTGATTCAATTAGGTGAGAAAACCTTTCAACCTAAGAATCCTTTCTATGTGAGAAAACCTTTCACATCATGTTAGTTATGTTTATGAGAATGTCCTTTCAACAACACAACAACAACATCATCATTGATACTTTACTCTCAAAGCGTCCTTAAAACATTTGCATAGATTTCATAAGAAAATGCATAAATCCATAATTTACCTCTTGAGGTTCAGAACCCACTTTCAATCATCAATGCTTAGAAAACATGGTTTAGATATGAATTTCATCATAAATTCATGTAAAACTAGTAATACATGCTTAATTTCATAAAACTCTTCCTTGAAGATCAAAATCCCACATCATATAATTCATAACTTGAAAACATGGGAATTACATGAGTTCATAGAGAAATCATCATAAAAACCATTGAAATTCATCAATTCATGCATAAGAGATCATAATTCAATTATTTAAATCAACATTAAAGAGGGCCCATGACAATTGAAGAAAACTCTAACTCAATTGGGGAATTCTACCATTTGAAATAGAGAGATTTAGGAACTCTATGGATGAAAGAAATCCATGGATGAAAACTATCATACCTTGACTCCAAATGCTAGCCTTCAATGGAGGAATTAGAACTTTAGCTTGAAACCGTAGGTTGAATCTTCTTCTTCTTCTTCAAGTTTCTAGAGAGAATATTTGAGAGGAGATTTGGTATTTTTTTTTGTGAATTTGGAAGAATGAAATAAAATGGGGTGAATTTGGGGGTTAAAAAGCTTATATAGGGATCTTAGTGAAGGGTAAAACGACGTAGTATAGGAACTAATTAATTAGGAAAAGACCCAACTGCCCTTGAACTAACTGTCAGCTGTCCACCGACTCACCAACCACAAACCCAGTCGACGGACCGTCTGACCTACGGTCAGTCCTGGTGGACCGTGGATGGTGGTCAGAGACTTTTGGCCAATCGACGGAGCCCTGGACCACAGATCGTGGACCCACCTACGGTCCGTAGGTCCAGCCGTGGTTCTGCCCTGGAGAATTTCTGAGGGACCAATCCACGGACCCACCTACGGTCCGTGGCCAACACCACAGGACGTGGTTGGCCCTCGTGGATGGCACCTGGGAGTTCTGAAATCTACTAGGCTTCCCTCTTTCGATTCCGGGGTGTTACAGATCATGGATAAGAAATGAGTATCGTTCACTAGCCAATTTGTGATGGAACGATCGAGTTTAATGTCAATTGGAGTATGTCATCATTTTTCAGCAATTGGAGACAATAGTTTCAGCTTTATGATTTGTTCGAACGAATTCTATTTTGACTATTCAGTTGTTTTAGATTGATCTCAATTTAGCTTCCGCAATGGTTATATTCAATTATTATATGTATGAATCTTAGTATCAAGGCAGATCATGGGTTAACTTGAGGTTACTAGTGACTCCAAGCACCGTGTTATGACTAGGGGTAGTCTCGAATCGTGACATTACACTACATTCCAAATTTGATTTTTAGGAATCGTTGGTTTACGAACAAAGTTACTCCAATATTATAATCATGTAATTAATACCGAGACTAGTTTATGCTACCTGAGCAATGAGATGAACTGATACCAAGTTGGATATGATTGTCACCTGAGAATGAGATAAACTAATACCAAGTTCAAGGTTAAAGCCTGTTTGGCCAAACTTATTTTTTTCTCATAAGATTAAGTAAAAAAGGCTTTTTTTTGTATTTGTTTTTAGCCATTGTGCTAGTTTGGACCTTTCTAATTGCACTTAAACTTTGTTGTTCCTAAATAAGTGAATAGTTGTGTTGATAACGGAATCCCTTTCAGATAGGAGGACCCCTTTTTTGGGATAGACCGACCCCTTGCCCCTCATTCTTCAAGAATAAGAAAGATCCTTTTCAAGTTTGAATTTGTTCATTTGGAATCTGGGTTCTTCTACTTAAGGGCGGATTTAAAAAGGCTTATGAGGTGTCTGGTGACATTGCTTTCTTGGAAAAAATTATTAAATATGTATATACGATTAAAAGGGACAAACAGATATAAAAGAATATGTATCGCAAGGTGACATTAATTAAACAAAAGTTGTGCTTAGTTCAAGTGGTTAGGCTTTGAAATTCTAAAGTCTAGTTTGCGTGTTCAAACTTTATGCGCTTTTTTTTTACTGCTTTTGTCCCATATTAGTTGATCATTATACTAAATCAAGAAAATATTAATTAATTTTTTTTATATTACCTGTGCAATTAATTATTTTTGAAAGTGTTCACATTTGTTTGTAAGATTTCCAAGAAGTTTTTTAAAGGGAGAATTAGTAAAATTATCTTCTTATATATGATTTCTTAAGCACCGTGCAAAATGAAAAGTGATCAACTAATATAAGACGGAGGGATAGAGATATCTAGATAAATGTGCATTATATTCTAAAACTAATGTTACACAATATTCTACACTAAATATAATGTCTAGAATATCTCTTACTTTAATATGCGTATTAATGTCTGATTCCTATTAAAGGTGCGATTTAACTAAAACTAAATGTACAACGGTGTAAGAGATATTCTAGATAAATGTGCATTATATTCTAAAACTAATGCTACACAATATTCTAAGGTAAATATAATATCTAGAATATCTTGCACAACATAATATATATAAGAGATATTCTAGATATTATATTTAGTGTAGAATATTGTGTAGCATTAATTTTAGAATATTATACACATTAATTTGTATAATTTACATTAAATGTAGAATATTTTCTCTTGTGTATAAATACCGATGTATTCTTATGTATTCGGATGAATAAATTGAGACAATCATTCTTTAGTTTCTTTCGTGTTTTCTCTGTTCTTCACATGGATCTCCAACACTATCCTGCATAATAAGCTTTCATAAACACAACACTAAACCTTAGTTATTTCTTTAGCTTCAGATGTAACTTCACTGCTTCAATCAAGCAACACTAAACACTCAACGTATTTGCTCAATAAGAATGAATCACCCGTACCATGGATATCAAGATTCTTCGGTTCTCTGCTCTCTGCTCTCTGGATCATATGATAAAAGATATCTAGGATATAGCACTACCAGAAATTCCTCATTTCTTGTGAACCCAATAACATTGCTAATCCCACCATTCAGATCCACAACAAATTTCTCCATCCATGACTCTGTTTTACCATACTGGTTCATAACCCAGACAACACAACTGTGAAATAATTGATCATTAATTATTTCATAGTGGTATTGTCTGGGTTTTGAACCAGTATAGTAAAATGGAGTCGTGGATGGAGAAATTCGTTGTGAATTTGAATGGTAGGATTATCAATGCTATTGGGCTCATAAGAAATGGGGAATTTCTTGTTGTGCAGTATCCTGCATATCTTTTGTTGCTTGATCCAGAGAACAGGGAACTGAAGGATCTTGATATCCATGGTTGGGGTAATTCATTCTTCTAGAACAAATATACGCTGGGAGTTTATTGTTGCTTGATTGAAGCAGTGGGGTTACATCTGAATCTGAAGACGCAATAAGATTTAGCGTTGTGTTTCTGAAAACTTATCAAGTGTTGTCAGTAGTATAGTTTGTGAGAATTTATCAACTTTTAGTAGTATATATTATAAAGTTGTGAGAATTTGATCGACTTTTAATACCATGTTGTGCTAGATTTATAATTTAGCAGAGCATGATATAAATTGCTAAATTTATTGCACCGTATGAACTTTTAATATGCTTATTGATGTCCGACTTTTGTAACCATCAAGATTAACTGAAATAAATTCGTCTTATGTTTAATTAATGTGTAGACATGTCATTGTTTTATTTTTCTGAGAAAATATATAAAGTCACCATCGAAGTTGTCCCGAATTTTTAAAAAGATACCTTAACTTTGCAGGCGTCCTATTAACCCACAAAAGTATTGAATATCTTTGTAAAAGGACTATTTTGACCCATTTTCTCACCTGGTTTGTGAACACGCACAACACGCACGTGAATGTCTGTTTTTGTGCTAAAAACCAATTAAAAGGTGTCACGTTTCAATTCTTTTCTTTATTAATTATTTACTTTATTTAAATTTATCATCTTCCCCAAAACAAGCTCAAAAGAGCCGCTGGAACTCTCTCTTGAATTCATCATCTTCCCCAAAAACTATTCGCTTTTTATTTCCAGTCGAAAAACTTAATTTGAAATTGTTCAGGGCTTAATTTCTTCTTAATTTCATTTAGTTTTGAGAAATTAAGATATTTTTGTGATAAGGTTTAATTTCTTCTTAAAAATATGATCTTTTACAAATAATGTAAGAAAACCCTAACTTGTTAACCTTCAATTCCTTGTTTACTCAGCTATTCCTCAAAGAATTTTGACCAAGAATCGTAAAGAATGAAGCAAATGATCTCCACTCCACTATCGGTTGACCAAGAAATCGAAGAGACATGAAAAGCTGAGAAATGGGAAACAAAAGAAATGAAAAGAAAGATATTCAATACTAGGTGATGCTTACACGTTCTTACCAGGTGAGAAAATGACTCAAAATGGTTCTTTTACAAAAATATTCAATACATTTGTGGGGATAATAGGACGCCCGCAAAGTTAAGGTGTCTTCTTGAAAATCCGAAACGATTTTAGTGGTGGCTTTATGTCTTTTTTCCATTTTTCTCTGTTTGTTGTTCTCTTCTTCATCTTTATGGCCGAACACTTAATTTCAAATAAGGTGGAAAAAAAAATCCAGAACGAAGTGAAAAGTTCTTATGGTTAAGCGGGTCCTAATCTTGGTTACTCTCTTGTAAATTGAACCTACAACTGATAGGCTTGCATAGATACTTGAACTTGTTTTCATCATTTGGTTTGGGAAATGTTGATATTGTTTCTTATTTTTCACTTTTGTTTTATTTTAGTATGACGAAGACGTGAGATGAGCATAAATGATGTAGTGAGAATTCATATAGTCGATCCCAACTTGTTTGGGACGGAACCCCAACACACTTCTCTACTAGAAATTCCCCATTTCTCCCGAACTCAATATAGCATGTGAAATTCCACCCTCCAGAGCCATAACAAATTTCTTAGTCCATGACTCCATTTCACCATACTGGTTCATAACCCAAACAACACAACGATCACACGATTCACCAAGATCACGACCTTTTTCGTACCAAATCATAGAAATTCGACCGCCACACAAGCTTACAGACAAATCCAAAGGAGAAACATGAACTAGAGATTGTGGCAAACACATTTCACTAAATTTCTCATCAGTTAGATAAAAAACCAACAGACTATTTGAAAAAACACCACCACGTTCATTCTTAGTACATGAAACCTAATGAATGACTGAATAGTTCAAGGAAGGGCCACAAGATATTGATAGAAAAATAGTCACACCAAAAGAAAGACAATGTGTGAGCCTGCACAAGGGTTCCACACCTAAGCTTAATGTCCCAACGAGCACAGTAAGAAGAGAAGTTTTCGTAGAAAAAAGAATCTAGGAAATGAAATCCTGATTACATTGTTGTAGGCCAAAATTGGACTAGACCCATCCTCATAATGAATGTGTTCTGCTCGTGGAATAGAAAGAGTTCGTTGCATCAACAAAGTGTATTAGTCAAAAAGGCTTACGTAAGCTCATCTGTTTGTACTCCTAGGCTGTGAAAGAGAGGGTGGACCAGGACCTCCGAGTTTCCATTGATTCTACTCCACTTCCAGTATCTGGTTGTTTTTCATCTTACCTGAGAGGAAGTCGAGGATAGAGTTCGGAATCTAACTAGAATTTCATTCCAATCTCGATATTATTGGAGTTGGTCCCGAAGAAGCAATTGCCCGTGAAAGCCGTAGAAAATGTTATCTACTCCATCCGTTCATTTTTACTTGTCCACTTTGAACTTTGCACTCCCCTTAAGAAATAATGATTAATATGTGCATCCTAAACGTATCTAACGTTCAGTACTCGGGGCTTGCTCGATAATTTCTAGCAAAATCATATGTCAAATTTTATGATTAGCACTATGACCCTCAAATTCTTGGAGAGTGTGGACACCCATCCTCCAACACACCCAACCCCAATATCGTAACGCCACCTCTATAGACCCCACTTCTGTAGTATTTGCTTACCTTACATACAAATACTTTTAGGATAATAATTCCTTTTTACTTACCAAACACTAAATATATAACTAAATTTTTTTCCCAACATACCAAACACACGAGTCCGGCCCCAAAATGACACTTTTTGGGTATTACATACTGAAAGGGACCCTTCCTAAAAACACAGACTAAAACGAACACTTCGCCCATTTGTGGGTGGGCGAACTGTGGTAAATGAAGTTAACTCCCGGAAAGTGCCCAAAACACACAAATTCAAATGAGGAGTTCCATTTGGCAGTTCTACAAGCCTTTATTAAACATTTTTGGACTCAGTACTAACATATACCAAGACACTGCTTACAAGTACAAACTATAGTTTGTGCAAAATAAGTGGAGCACCGTATTGGGGTTGCGTAGTTATAACGGAATGAGGAGCATGAGCATAAGATGGAGATAAATCGAACGAGAAACGTTGTAGGATCATAGCCAAAGCCATCTTTGCTTCTAACATGGCGAAATTTTGTCCAATGCATATTCTAGGACCCCAGGTAAATGGGAAGAAAGTGACTTGACCCTTCGTTGCACTTGAGACGCCTTCTCTAAATCTCTCTGGATTGAATTTCTTTGCATCTTCACCCCATATCTCTTCATCGTGATGTAACAAGACCGCTGGTAAAGAGAGTAGCACGCCTGCTGGTAGAGATGTATCTCCTAGTACAGCGTCTTCATTAAGCCGGCGTGTAACTGTCATTACTGGAGGGTATAACCTTAACGACTCGTACAAGATCATTGTCACCTGCATATATAACATCAAACAATTGAACTAAAAATGCATATTTTTTTTCTTCTAATTTAAGCACCACCTAACGATAATACTTACAACTTTTAGATGATTCAGTCCATCAAAATCTGGTTTCCGACTCCCAAAGACTTGCAACACCTCTTCTCTTGCCCGTGTCTGCCAATCGTGATACCTGCTGAACAAAATTAGAGTCCATACAAGCAACGCCGATGTAGTTTCTTGTCCAGCAAAATAGAACAACTTGCACTCTTCAATGACTTCTTCAATGCTTAGTCCAAAATCCTTGTCTCCATGCTGTTCAATTTCTTTAAAATTAGATTCGAGCAATATACCAAGTAGATCCTCGTTATTCGCCTCTCCTCCTTTCATTGCCTTCACTCTTTTATCAATAATACCTCTAATTGTAGCCTGAACATGCTTTTCGATTTCCTTCATTCTTCTATTCCTCTTTGTTGGCAAGAAACTACGAAATAGTTCAATAAACAAGAAATCTAGCTATAAGTGAAAGAGATAGTCATAGCGAGAGTTAATCATGTTGCACTTCTCAATGAATTTTGTATACGAGTACAATGACTATATATAGTTTGAGAACATCAATTTACCTGCACCCTGGGATATAAACCGAGCGTACAGCTTCAATGAAATACTGAGCTTGTTCTGTTTGAAGTTCAAATATTCTTCTACCTTCTTCATAACTACTGCCAAAAGCTGTTCGAGAGATCACATCACTAGTCAATTGCTGAAGGTGAGGCCATACGTCTATCTCGTGTGATCTCTCAACCGAAACAATATCTTCCCATTTACTCAGCATCTCAGTACAGCTCAAACAAAAAGCTGGAAGCATATGCTGTTTATGAAATGGTTAAGAGACGAGTAATGAAGAGAGACACAAACGTAAACAAAATCCGTTGCAGTTACAAACCTTTAGCTTCTCTAGATGGAAGGCGGGATTGATTATTTTTCTGTGTTTAGCCCATTTGTCTCCCTCCTCTCTTACTAGTCCCTGTGCAAGTAACTTGGTTAACGGATTTGTTTTCGTCTTTTGATAAATGTATGTTTTTGTGAATACTTCCTTTATAAGTTCAGGCTCCATGATGAACACCAGTGGTTTCGGACCCAACCATATAAATGATTTCTTCCCTGAAAACAGATGATTCCCCTGTTAACTTCCAAATCGAAACAGGGCGTTTTTCCCAAACTTTTACGTGAAAATAAGTGATTTTTCAGGAGTAGCAAAAGCTGAAAAAAGTAACTTTTACATAAAAACTACTTTCGAAACATTGGTCAAACACAAATTACTGCTCTGATACTGGCAAAAATGTGTTTCTACTCTCCAAAAAGTATTTTTTTTTAAAAACACATCACAAAGAAGCACATAAACATATACTAAACGTTTGGCCAAACATGCTATGAGACTGAATGTCAGAAAAGGGGGAAATATTGAAACAACTCTTTATCCATCTGAACAACAACAACAACATACACAGTATAATACCACAAGTAGGGTGACCTACGGCCTGGAAAGGGTAGGATGTACTCCGACCTTAACTAAAGTCGGTTATGTCAAAATTTATAAAAAACATATACCATATTTGTTGATGGTGTCAAGAAAGAAAGGCATCAATCTTGGTGCTATATCATCATCGTAAAGACTCATGGATTTGGATGTAACTTCTTTAATCCTCACAGAAAGTTCTTTTGTGTCCCCATACAATATCGAGTACGAATTGCCCTTCACACCTTGTTCTTTCAGTAACTTCTCCAATTTCTTCGGCCCGAACCAAATCCAGTTCAGAACTCTCCATAGACACAACAATAGAGTAATCGCTATGGAGGAACAAGATGATATTACTATAAATTGAACACAATCCATTTCCACAACTAGTATGAATATGGCTACTTGACTTTATTTTTCTATCTTTATAGAACTTCCATACTAAGATCAATGTCTACGAAAAATATAATGTTTGACTATATTTCCTGATTGACATACAAATTGAAATGGAGAAATATTTTATCCTTACCATATTAGTGCAAGGTCGTTATCAATGACTAACAAAGTTAAAGATTTGGGTTATTATGAGCACGCTAACCAATTACAATTTTTGTTTTTTTTACTGTGATGTCATGAAACATGATCAAGAGTTTTATTTTATTTTAATATATACTTTAGTCTTAAGAAATTTTGATTTTTAATATATACTTAGGTTTTAAGAAGTTTTTATATTAATATATATACTTAAGTCTTAAGACATTAATATACAATCAGCACTCAACATGATTTCAGTCATTTTCCTCTTATTCAACAAGTAATTAACCATACTTCTTTTCTTTATTTTTTATACAGTTTTCCCCCCCTTTCTTTTTATTATTTTTTTTAAAATTAAATATATTAGCTAGCTATTTTTAAGTAAATAAAATATAAAAAAATTTAAATAATTAGACTAGCAAAAAATAATTAAGAAAAAATAATACTAAAATCATTTTTTTCTAATTTTATTTTATTTTTAAATTAGGAGAGTGTGCCCTTGTATTAAATACGGAGTGGATTTTAAAACAAAAATTTAGATATTTACAACCTATATGTAAAATACTAAAAAATAAAATTAGTCAAAGTTCATATCGTTTGATTCTTAAAAAGGAAACGGTAACAACTAAAAAAGAACGAACAGAGTATTACTTAAGTATTTTTTTTCATGATTTAGTCAATCAGCCTACTGCGGTAGGGGCATAGGGCATTCAATGAGTCACTATCCATTTGCCGAACCCTCTGAGCTAAATATCCTAAAAACTTAGATGAGGATAGGAGAGAAGTGATATTCAAGGTGAAAATCATATTCTCATCACCAATCAGATAGCCTTATCGTCGAGAGGGAAAGAGCCCGAATCACCAGCTAAGGCCTCTAAATGACCGCTCAATGATAAAGGAGGTAGGGGTGCAGATGATAAAATATATGGAATCTTGTTGTTGTGCCTTCTTGTGGGTGTCTAGTTGAAGAAAGAAAATGAGCATACAGAATTCCAAAGTGACATCTGTAATTGTAATTTTCTCCATAAAACTGAACTATAACAATCTTTGCTCAGTGTAAATGCATCACATTTGATTTCTTCCATTGTGTTGACTTCCAACACTATTTCAGCAGCCAACTTTGACTATAACAATAATTTCTCATTTTATTTTACTCCCTTCGTTCCTATTTAGTTGTCATCATTTTAGGTTTCACGTCCTTAAGAAACTTGGTAAGTTTATTACTGTACCCTTATTTAGTGTTCTCTTGAAGTCAAATTTTCAATAAATGAACACTTTTAAGGGTAACAACTCTCGAGGGTAAAATAGGAAAAATAGTGTCATTTATGCATTGATTTTGTGAAATGACAAGTATTAAGAAACATCTATTTTAAGTTAGGACGACATGTAACCAGGAACGGAGGGAGTACTAAAATTTGAAAGCAGCACGAAATTGGCTTTCAATTATCAAGAGCTTTGACAATTCATTCAAGTTGCAAAATACTAATAATTCCATTAGTTTCGATTTCTCAATTTGCCACAACAACGATACTTAGACTCCGTTGAAAATTTTGAAACACGATCTTCCTCTTCCAAGGTATCAAGCAATCTCTTAGAAACATGGCGAGTATTAGGACAACCAACCCAATCAGAATCACTAAAACACATTAAGCCAAATAAGAGTAGACATAATCCACTTGGAAATACCGTGTTCCCGTGCCAAGAATTCATGTTAATGTTAGTATAAACAATATTAGTGAATTCAGGCCATAAGTCGTGTTTTTGAATAGCGAAAATCATAAACACAATGATGCGAAAAAATAGCTAGAACAACCAAGACCGAAAACCAAGAAAATAATCATGCTTTACTTTTAAGTTGTAATAATATAGATCTGGAGCATGATGCTTCCAAAGTTAAGTCAATGAAATAAGAAGTCATTTGTTATATATATATATATTATACTAATTAGTCAATACTGAGCTGTTGTCTGTTAAGCTGTCTCCAGCTGGCTTTCAGATCAGATTGCATTTCAATGGAGTTATCGTTGTTCACAATTTGCAGTGAGTAATATTTTAAGATTGAAGTTTCACAATTGGCTTTGTTGAGAAAGCAATGATTCCTATCCTCTTCTTCTGTTCTTCTTCGGGGAATGTAAGTGCTGGAGTTCCCACTTTGTGGATCAACAGGCCGTTTCTTATGGATACGATCACCGGTGACATCCTGATATCCATCCTGGAAGGAAATGGCAACCCGCGATTCCTCTTTGGCTTCTCTTGCAATAATGATGCCACAAAATGCTTTCTTGGCGTCTCCTTAGTATTGTACAACACTTCCACCATGGGCATTCCCACCGGGGATATAATTCACAAACAGTTAGTTTGGTCTGCTAATCGAGACCGTCCACTGAAAGCCAATGCAACCTTGCAACTAAGCCGAGATGGAAACTTGGTCTTGGAAGACTCTGATGGTACTCTTGTTTGGTCCACTAATACTACTGGCAAATCTGTTTCTGGATTAAACATGACAGAAACGGGGAATCTCGTGCTCTTTGATAAGACCAACCACACAATGTGGCAATCCTTTGATCATCCTACAGATTGTATGCTCCCGGGGCAGAGTTTAGTTTCGGGGCAGAAGCTCATAGCAAGCATTTCAGAAACCAATCAGAGTCAAGGTTTGTTTGGTTTATTCTCAATGGAAGTTGGGCCACTTACATCGATTCCGATCCAGCTCAGTTTTACTATGCTTCAAGTAATGATGATAGTTATTTCAGTTTTGATGGCCAAACACTTACTGCTCTGCAAGATCCTCCTACTTCACCACCTCAATTCATGAAGCTTGGGCATGATGGACATTTACAGGTATACCAATGGGACGAGAACATATTTAATTGGAAAGATATATCTTTTTTTTTTTGAGTAATTCATATGTAGGGAACTGTGGGTACCCAATGGTGTGCGGAAGATGTAGCATTTGTTCAAATGATGGACAATGTAGTTGTCCAGTTGAAGGTAACTTCTTTAGACCATTTAATGATAGGAAACCAGATCTCGGATGTACAGAGCTGACGCCAATGTCTTGTAGCTCTTTGCAGTATCATAGTCTCGTAGAGATCAAGAATACAACATATTTTGTATTGATCTCCAATCAGGTACTAAGTCAGAGAGTATTTTGGGTTGAGGGGAAAAAGTTTGAAGATTGCAAAAGGGCATGTCTGAGTAACTGTTCCTGCAAAGCTGCTGTTTTCAGATATGATCAGGATGGCTCTCGGAGATGAAGCTGTTTGTTGCTGAATGAAGTTTTCTCCCTTATTAACAACGACAACGAAGTAGACACAGCCGTATTTCTTAAGGTGCAGAATTCCTCAAATGCACCAGTCATTTCCCCTAGACAGAAAACAAAGTCTTTCAAAGTGATAATAGGATCTACTTTTGCTGCTTTGTTGGGGTTAATTTTGGTTCTCTCAGCTTGCTCTCTTCTTTATAAAAGGAGGATAGGGTCCATCAACGATGTGGATTTTCTGGATCTAGCACCAATTTTACCGGAAATCCTAACTCGATTCTCTTACAATGAGTTGAAAATAACTACAGAAGATTTCTGCAGAAAGCTCGGGGAAGGAGTATTTGGATCTGTTAACGAAGGAACACTGAGTAATGGCACCAAAATAGCTGTGAAGCATTTGGATGGTGTAGGTCAAGTAAAGGATTCATTCTTAACAGAAGTAAAGATAGTTGGTAGCATTCACCATGTCAATTTGGTAAAACTCATTGGATTTTGTGCCGAAAAAAACTACAGGCTTCTAATCTATGAGTACATGATAAATGGATCATTAGATAGGTGGATTACAGATGAAAAAAAGGAAAACATGCTTACATGGAACACAAGGCAGAGGATAATATCAGATATTGCGATTAGCTTATCTTCATGATGAATGCAACCAGAAGATAATTCATTTGGACATTAAACCACAAAACATCCTTTTAGATCAAAATTTCAACGCTAAGATATCTGATTTTGGGCTGTCGAAGCTAATTGAGAAAGACAAAAGCAAAGTTGTGACTAGAATGAGAGGAACACCAGGGTATTTAGCCCCTGAATGGTAGAGGTCGGAAATCACTGAGAAAGTTGATGTGTATGCATTTGGAATTGTGCTCTTGGAGCTCTTATGTGGGAGAAAGAATTTGGATCAGTCCCAAGATGATAAGGATGTCCATTTGTTAAGTGTTTTCAGGAGAAAAGCGGAAAAACAGCAGCTTATAGATATGGTTGACAAAAACAATGAGGATATGCAAATCAACAAAGAGGCAGTGACAGAAATGATGAGTCTCGCTGCATGGTGTCTACAGGGCGATTTCACCAAGAGGCCTTCCATGATATTGGTGGTTAAGGTACTGGAAGGTTTGGTTTCTGTTGAAGCTAACATAGATTACGATTTCATAAGCCAACCCGAGGTCCGGGCAGGCAACCAACTGAGTGAAGCCACTAACAGTTCAGTATTGCCTTCGGAATTATCTGAACCTGTCAATTTTCTGCTGAATGTCTCTCAAAGTGAGAGAGTCTTTCCATTATATAGAGAAAATAAAGATTACACATCCCTAAAGATCCGCCATTCCTATCCCTAAAGATCAACTATTCTATCTCTACAAATCTGCTATTCAATCCCTCTAAATCTGCCTTGCTATCCCTCCAAATCAGCTATTCTATCACAATATTTATTCATTTGATTCTACAACAAATGTATATG
>JAJONR010009370.1:0-28835 GCA_029582245.1 Solanum etuberosum
ATATATATATATATATATATATATATATATATATATATATATATATATATATATATATAGGGAAAAGGGTTCAAAACACATCCCAACTATGACCAAAATTGTTGCTACACACTCTAATTTTACAGGGTCCTATGACCCCCCTAGACTATTTTAAAATGTATTATTGAAGGTATTATCAGCTTAAGTGAACAAGCAAGTGGCTATGCATAACGTGAGCGCGTTAGGTTAAAATGAAACCATCTCTATTTTCCACATGACAGCCCACATCATTTTTCTTTTTATTTTTTGATAAGAAATATGTACAAATGTCAATTTTTAATAAGTTAAACTTAATAATAATTATTATTATTATTATAACTTAAATGTCAATATTTTTTTTATATATTTTTTTGCTTTCTTCTTCATTGAGAATCCAGCCATGGGAGGAGTTGTCGTAACAACATCAAAGGATCAATCGCAAGAATTACCAGCGGTACAATCACCACAATGATACCACATGCTTCCCTCAGCCCAACAACTACTATTACCACCGAAATTGCAAGCTACGCCACTACCAAATTTTGTTGATGAAAATGCAAATCATCATTATTCAATAGAAAATTCCTCCATCACTATCAAGATGACAAAAAAGACCACAAATTTTCAGATCTGTAAGTAAGATTATAAAAGTTCATTGCCGAAAAAAATATTATTACTCGCTAAAAGGAAGACCCATTTCTGCTTCAAGGAACTATCAACTTTTGAAGATTTTGAACAAAAACTACAATAATGGTAAAGATAAGATTTTTTAAGAAAAATATTGTGAAGGAACTCAAGAAAAAAAGAAAGCTCATTTGAATTGGTAAGAATAGAAAAAGAACAAGGAGAAATTCTTGAGAAGAAGACAAGTACGGCTATTTCCAAAATTCAAGAAAAGTTAAAATATTGAATAGAAAAAAAATAAAAGAACAAAGATTAAAATAAAAAGTAATTCTAAAATATGAAATATACACGTGGCGACGCGTGTATATCACTCCTTCAACACATATGTGATTATGACATATTAAAAAGGTATATAATCTCTTTTAAATTAGTTTAGATGTGTCATAGACCCCTACAAAGTTAGAATGTGTAACAACAATTTTGGTCATAGTTGGGGTGTGTTTTGAACCCTTTATTTAAATATATATATGGATAGTGTAAGTTTTGAAGAAACCTTACCCCTATACAAGAACCAGGTTCTTGTACTTTTGTCGCAACACAATAAAACATAGATTTTATTGTGGAAACCTTCTTACCTCAAGGAAGATAAAAACAACACCACAATCTTATTCAGTTCAAGATTCACGTCCTTTTCAGGATTACAACTAAAAAGGAACTAACTCTAGCACCTTGAGCTCTCCAACGATTAACTATAATCGAAGACTCAACTCTCCAAGAAGTCAAACTCGCTTCTTGTTACAATTCTCTCAAAACTCTCTCTTAACTCTACCACCAAGAAGTCAAACCCACTTCTTGTTACAATTCTCTCACAACTCTCTCTTAACTCTACCCCCAAGAAGTCAAACCCACTTCTTGTTACACAATCTAGGAATTATTACAACTCAATAATAAACCTAGAACAAATCAACAAAGACTAATATCCCTAGACTTTAATTGATCAGACTTCAACAATCAATTATTCAGACTCGAACACAACTCGTGAACCTGGTCCTTGTGTTGCTGTGACGAAGCCCTGCGATTTTTTCTCCAATGACTATTGCTCTCAAGATGATAAATTTCGTGAATATGCAATAGGTATCGTTCTGGCTTTGCTGGAAAATTCTCTCAATTTTTGTTTATGCAAAGACAACTTTTTTTCTTCAATGGCTTGAACCTTTTATAGAGTTTGATTTGCCTTCATTAACTTCTACAAGGAAAAGAATAACAAATCATTTTCCTTCTTGAACTTGTTGATATTTACTTCTTTCCTTATTTGACTTGAATTGTTACTTGTTTATTTCTTTCCTTATTTGACTTGAGTTGCTACTTCTTTATTTCTTTCCTTCTTTATTTCTTTCCATATTTGTTTCCTTCTTTTCCTTCTTTATTTCTGCATTTTTTCTTCTTTGCCGCAATCTCTCATAATTGTACAGGTCGTCTGCAGTCACGTCTGAGAACCTGATTCACCTGATAGAGTACACATAAGACAACAAGTAGTGAACCATGTTCATTTTATCAATCATCAAAACTACTTTTTTTACTTTATATGTTCTCCTACTTTCCAATATTTTCTCCTTTTTTGATGATGATAAACAATGATTTGTCACACATCAAGACTCTTTGTCAGTCATCAAAACTACAAACCATCAAGACTCTTTGTCAATCATCAAAACTACAAACTTCATGTTCTCTTATTCCCCAATAATTTTCCCTTTTTTGATGATGACAAACTATTAATATGTCCCTAACCCACATCATATAACTTCCCCCTTTTGGCATCATTGAAAATCAATAACCAAAGAACTTGATTAACATTCAATGAGTGCAATATCATTTTAACTCATGGCCACTTGGGCAACACTTTCAAGTACACTTCTGCTAACAATAAAGTAAGTTAATCTGAGGATATTAGCCATCTTAAACTCATACATAATCATGATCTTCAATAAGAAACAAAATAAATAAATATGTACCAGTTTAAGCCCTTAGAGCCCTAAATCAAAAGCATATGATATCATGAGTATGAGACAGACATAAGCACATCAAAGAGTTAAAGAGTCTGGAAAAAAAAATTGAGGATAAGGATTGGGACGAAGATTACTAAAGTGAGGAGGAAAGGGATATTTACTGCAATCAATAATTTTTTCAGTATGCCCATTGTGCACCAGCTCCTTCGTTCTGATCAGTTTTCTTAGAATGTGAAAATTCATCAAAAGCAACATGAGGTCCATCATCAGTTAAGCATAATCAGATTCAAGAAGGCCAGGTGAGTATTCTCAAGTATTAGGACCAATAACAACTGAGTTATGGAGCTCTCTTTCTTTGAACTTTTCATTATTTTTTATTCCACTCCATGATATTTTCATTCCTCCATGGCCTTTTTTTTTCTTTTTTTTTTTTTTGATAGCCTTTTTCTTGATGACATTTCGAAGGAGTACCAACTATAAGTAAGAGATTCATTACATTTTGGTGCAATAGAGATGTGTTTATCAATAATGAAGGCAAGCACCGATAATAGTTTATTCCTATGAGAATTGTTCCCCCTGAGAGATAGACTGGTTATACACTTGGAATGGATGGAATATCAATTTGGAATTTGTGAACCTAGTTCAGATGTGAGAGGTAAAGCAAGGTTCCCCCTGAATTAAAGCATGAGTGGCTTCAAGACTAAGTTTTTCATCATTAGAGCGGTTTGAGATTGAATGATGCTTATTGTCAAAGAGAGGGTTCTTGGTGATTTTTAAAAGAGTTGGATTTTGATGATCGACCAGGTTCACTAGTGCTTATGTTTGACACAAACTCAGAAAATCCATGCATTGAAAAATGATGGCACATACCTGAGTATTACAGAGAAACCAGGTTCCCCTTTTGTGTGTTCCCCAATGATTTACTTAATGTTGTTAGCAAAAGAGTAGGGATAATATCCGCAGACCTTCTAAACATTGTTTGAGATGTGCTTGGAGAGTGTATCTGTTACAGTACGAGACTGAGTTAATAGATATTCATTGTATAATTACTCAAGCATAAGATCATTAGTTTACTAGCCAATTATTAAAGAAAATTATGATAATGCATCAGCTTGTTTCGACAAGACTAGGCTTTGGCTGATTTTTCTCAAGTTCTTCATATTCAAGGCCTTCATGAGTATGTCTGCATCATCAAATTCTCCCAGATCAAAGGAATCTCAAGCTGAGTAACAGAAAATCAAGTCCTATCAATTTTCAATGACTTCCAATGAATAACAAGGACCAGGTTCACACAACGAAGTTCCCCCTGAAGGTGTACCATACTCTAAGTGTCTTGATTGCTCTATTATTCCCCCTATCTCCAAGACCATAGGTTAGTCCAGTAACTCCTGCTGCAGGTGCATCAATGATTGTTAGATGTGAACCAAGTTCATTTGCAATGTTCCCTTTGTACACATTTTTGTGTCTTTTCAGAACCAGATTTATGGAGTTACAGTTTGGCATACAAGATTCAGTTGATGTGAACAGTACATTATTTTCTTTGTCACAAATTTCAGAGATGCTCAATGTGTTGTGCTTCATGAACTGAACATAAAACACATTCTCTATGGCCTGTGGTTGTGAATTTTCAATTTTGTCAATGTTGTCTCTTTCATTTTTCTCATCATTTTCAAGGACTTCACTGCCTCCTTGAAAATCAAAGAGTGAGAGGAAATTTTCTACCATTTTAGCACCTGTTTGGAGCATGCACTATCCATGTACCATGTTGACCTTTTCCCTCTTACCTTCACCTGAAACACTAGTCAAAGATTAATCTTGGGAACCTAGATTAGCTTGGGCCCCTTTTTGTGAGTAAAAGGATGAATAATATTTTTTCTAGCCCATAAAGGCAAATAAGAAAACCTTTTATCAAGAGCATTTTTATTTGAAATCAGGTTCTTAACCGTTTCAGCCTTTTCCCTTTTGGTGAACTTAACATTTTTCTGAAAGGCCTCAAATAGAGCTTTACATTGATTCTTTAAATGACCTGAGTTTCCACAATGAGTGCATAAACTTTTAGACATGTGAATAGTGTGTGCTACAAGATTTTTCTATTTTCTAAAATCTATCCCACTTCGACTGGTAGTTTGCCTTTCTTGGATCTGAGTTAAAATTTCAGAGGGCTTGGTCCATCTAAATTTCGTTCCAGATCAAGTTTGGTATGATCAAAATTTTCTTGTAGCAGCCTATTTCTTTCAATTAAGGCCTGGCAATTTATGGTTAAATATTTTATTTTTTCTTCTAGAGCTAATTGAAGTTCACTAGCAGAGTTTTTGCCCTTGTGACTTAACTCTGGGTCTTAACCTATTCTTTTAATTTATTTTGAAGACAGTGATTGTGTTTCTCAAGATTGTCATTTTCTTCTCTTAAAGATGCATAGTTTTCCATCATTTGTTCTCTTTCAGAACTGATTGACTGATATGCATCAATAAGAGTACTCAATAGGGATTCTAGTTCTGTTTTAGAATAGGAATAAATATTTACTTTAACGTGATGAAGACTTACCTTTCTTTGTTTGTCACATTCTTCATCATCTTCAGAATTTGTTCCAGCCATTTGTGCAATAATCGTTTCTTGTGATTGACAGGTGTTCCTCTCATCTTCTGATTCTGTTTCAGCAATGAGTGCAAGAAAATCATATTTATCTGTTTGTTCTATTGGAAGTAATGATTGATTTTTGAATCCTCCATCCTCAGATTCTTCTTTTGATGAGTCCCCCATAGCAGCGAAGGCCCTTTTCATTGAGAGATCAGCTTCTTGATTGGTCATTCGTTTGTTTGTGGGAATGTACTTATCATTCTTGATTTATTTTGCTTTCTCCGAACTGTTCCTCTTTTCCTCTAGAGCTTTTAATGGACAAAACTTGATAAAGTGATCTGGACTTCCACACTTGTGACAGACTTGATCTATTGGATTTTCAGTGGTTTTCTGAGAGTTCCTTCTTTGAAACACTTGTCCCTTTTTTAACATTCTTGAAAACCTTTTGGTCATTAGTGCGATGTTTTCGTCCTCAAAATCTTCTGGTGTTGTACCTTTAAGAACCAGGTTCTTCTCCTTCTTTTTGCCTCCAATTTCCTTTTCTTATTTTTTCTTGAGTTTATAAGTCATGATATTTCCGATGAGTTCATCCATAGCTAACTTATCTGGATCACGTGCTTCAGTAATGGCTTCTACTTTGCTTTCCCAAGACTCTGGAAGAACACTCAAAAGTTTTCTGACTGTGCCTTCCCATTGGGAATTATTTCCCCCAGTGAGTAGATTTCATTAATGATAGCAGTGAACCTGGTGTGCATCTCTTGGATTGTTTCACCTTCTTCCATTCGAAACAGTTCGTATTGTCTGTTCAAATTATCAATTTTAGACTCTTTTACCTGAGTTGTTCCTTCATGCGTAATTTACAGAGTTTCCCATATTGCTTTTGCATCTTGACATGATGAGATTCGATTGTATTCATTTGGACCTATTCCGCATATCAAGATCTTTTTTGCTTTAGCATTGATCTGAATTGCAAGTTTATTCGCAACATTCCATTCTTTCCTATCATTTGGTACTTGAGTGGTTCCAACAGTTCCATTCTTCATGGGTATGGTTGGACCGTCCAACACAACTCCCAGAGGTCTGGATTTTCTCCTAGTAAGTGATCCATCATGCGGTTCTTTCACCATCCATAATACTTTCCATTAAACAGTGGTGGTCGAGTTTGAAAAGCTCCTTCTTGCGGTGTAGGTTGTGCAGCCATTGATCCTTTTCAAGATGTGAGTCTTTTAATGAAAAAACCTGCTTTGATACCAATTGAAGAAACCTTACCCCTATACAAGAACCAGGTTCTTGTACTTTTGTCACAACACAATAAAACAGAGATTTTATCGTGGAAACCTTCCTACCTCAAGGAAGGTAAAAACCACACCACAATCTTATTCACTTCAAGATTCACGTCCTTTTCAGGATTACAACTCAAAAGGAACTAACTCTAGAACCTTGAACTCTCCAACGATTAACTATAATCGAAGACTCAACTCTCCAAGAAGTCAAACTCGCTTCTTGTTACAATTCTCTCAAAACTCTCTCTTAACTCTACCCCCAAGAAGTCAAACCCACTTTTTGTTACAATTCTCTCTTAACTCTACCCCCAAGAAGTCAAACCCACTTCTTGTTACACAATCTAGGAATTATTACAACTCAATAATAAACCTAGAACAAATCAACAAAGACTAATTTCCCTAGACTTTAATTGATCAGACTTCAACAATCAATTGTTCAGACTCGAACACAACTCGTGAACCTGGTCCTTGTGTTGCTGTGACGAAGCCCTGCGATTTTTTCTCCAATGACTACTGCTCTCAAGATGATAAATTTTGTGAATATGCAATAGGTATCGTTCTGGCTTTGTTGAAAAATTCTCTCAATTTTTGTTTATGCAAAGACAACTTTTTTTCTTCAATGGCTTGAACCTTTTATAGAGTTTGATTTGCCATCATCAACTTCTACAAGGAAAAGAATAACAAATCATTTTCCTTCTTGAACTTGTTGATATTTACTTCTTTCCTTATTTGACTTGAATTGTTACTTGTTTATTTCTTTCCTTATTTGACTTGAGTTGCTGCTTCTTTATTTCTTTCCTTCTTTATTTCTTTCCATATTTGTTTCCTTCTTTTACTTCTTTATTTCTTTATTTCTGTACTTTTTCTTCTTTGCCGCAATCTCTCATAATTGTACAGGCCGTCTGCAATCACGTCTGAGAACCTGATTCACCTGATAGAGTACACATAAGACAACAAGTAGTGAACCATGTTCACTTTATCAATTATCAAAACTACTTTATATGTTCTCCTACTTCCCAACATTTTCTCTTTTTTTTTATGATGATAAACAATGATTTGTCACACATCAAGACTCTTTGTCAGTCATCAAAACTACAAACCATCAAGACTCTTTGTCAATCATCAAAACTACAAACTTCATGTTCTCTCAATCAAAACTACAAACTTCATGTTCTCTCATTCCCCAACAAGTTCGATTAAAAGTAATTATACAAAAGCTATTAAGTTTGAAATTTTGATAAGAAAGTTTATAAATGGCATATTAGGAAATTTAGATATTTTTTTTGGAAATTAATACATGGGATTCAACACCATGAGAAAAATAAAAAGTTTAATAAGTGGAAGGATAGTCATTTCTAATACGTTAAATATATTTTTGATTCAATAAATAGAAGAGAGAAGTTCATTTAATTCAATAAATAAAAGAAAATTACAAATTTAAATCAATATATAAAAAAGGACTTTTTAAAATTATTTCTAATACATTAAAAATTCTGACGTCTTTGCTCTTATAGAACTACACTATGAAACCTTTTAAATTTGCTCATTATTTAGACCTAAAACAGTGTCTAGGTTTGTAACGACCTATTCCCGTCGTTATAGAAAAGCCAATGGGGAAAAATTTTGAGCCGGAAAACTTTTTGGTAGTAACTTGAAATTTCCCAACCTAGTCCAGTTTTGGATGAAATCGGAGTTAGTGAGGTCAAGGGAAATCTGGTAACAAATGGGAGATCTAATTATGAATTGGATCACATGAGTAGACAGCTAAGACGTTAAGGAACCCGTATGACTTTACGGAATCGAATTCAGGCGAGTAGAACTCCTGAAACTGATCTTAGCGTGAACGGGTAGTTCTGAGTGTCATGGGTTGAAGGTGTGTTGTGAAATGGAGGTTTGAAACTATTTAATTAACTCTCTGTCTCCGTGCAAGCCGCCAGGGCGAGGCCGCTGTAGCGGGATGAGGTCCGCTGTGGCGGGATAGTCGTGACTTAAGTCGAAAATAAATTCCAAAAACGTTATTATTCTGCAACATTCGATCTTGAGAGCTAAGGAACGACCCAGGGATATTTCTTGAAGATTTTCCACCTCTTCTAGCACCAAAGGTAAGGTTTTTACTCCCCGAATCCATTTTTCAATCCGTAGAACTTAGTTTCTTGGGTGGAAGAAGCCCTAAACTAGGTATGGGGATCAAGAGTTTGGCCTAGGGTTGATATTATTGATTATAATCCGGGTAATTAGGTCTTGTTTATTGATCCTCGCGTTATATTGATTGTTTGTAGACCAAAAACAAGCGGAAAGAATCCGGAAAGGGAAGAATCAAGTTTCTTAGGGGATTCAAGCTTTGTTCGAGGTAGGTGATGGTTGTGATTTCATGTTTGTGTTATGTATGTTAGTAATTGCTTCATTGTAATGCATGTATATTTGCGAATGTTGCACTATTGATCACACCTATTGTAAATGAGTATGAATGAATGATTGTATGCCATGAATCAACACTTGATTGTATGATTATGAGAATATACATTGTGATTGTGATTATGGTATGTTGAATGGAACGGGTGTCACGTTCCGACATACTAACTGAGATCGGATGTCACGTACCGACATACAAATTGAAATGGGTGTCACGATCGGACACACTAACTTGGATCGGGTGTCACGATCCGGCACGCTAACAGTTTGGGTATGGGTTCCGTGAGAGGATCAATGACTTGGCATATATGTATATCTTTGAGATTGTGAAATTGTGCGTTGCTCGTAAATGATAATTGATAGTGTATATGTTCGGTGTATGCATGTTTATGATGTTGTAATGACTTATATATGTTCACTTATTGGAATAGCCACGTGATCCTACCAGTACACTGTGGTTATGTACAGATACTGCACTTGCTCTTTCTTTGTTGAGTACAGGGCATCTTCAGGCGGCTACTGACAGACCTCATCTAGGAGTTCCGTGATCAATCGAATTCAAGGGTGAGCTAGTTTTTCCGGGCTGCCATGAGTTCTCTTTTGCTTATGTCCACATCTTCGGACTTAGACTAGTGCTTTAGATTTTCTTATGTTTAATTTGGGTTGTACCCATTTCCTTAGACTTATGGTTCCTTGTTAGAGTTTTGGTACATTGACTTTCAGGTTCTAGGAAATAATTTCCGCAATGTTTTGTTAGTCGTTGTTAGATCTTTTGGAGTTTATGGGAACTCTATTTGACTCTTGCACTTAAACCTGCTTCTGTATCTTTAAATGTTTTAGTTTTCGTTAATTTGGTTAGTTAGATTGTAGTAACGGTTCTCCCACCGGAGGGTTAGTGTGGGTGCCACTCACGATGGTCTGGATCGTGACAAAGTTAGTCTGTGAATACACCAAAGGTTGCTCTAATTAATATGCAAACTTTCCACTTTAGTTCAACATTAGGAGGGGTGGCTTACCTCCGAGAAATTCGGAAAATTACACTTAATAATCTTAGAGATATTCAGATACATAGTCTTGAACTTTTGACTCTAATGTATCCTATAAACAAATCTACAAGGTTTCAAAAAAATAGTTATTACATAGTTAAAGTCATTCAATTTTAGAATTAAAAGTTGAAAATCTGACTCCGGAAAATAGATTGAAAACCTCTCTTTTTGGCTCTCCTTCAACTTAGCACTTTCTACTTCAACCATCAATATGTCATATTATCCATGAAAATTGACAAAAAGATAGAATGAAATGAAATGGAATCATTTTTTAAAAAAACGTTACATAAATAATCTAGGAATATAAAATATTATCTAGTATTTTTTTATCTTGACAAATATTAAACATATTAAGTGATCCAGAGACATTTAATTAAATCAATCAAGAGTGTTTTCCTCACCACGATTATTTAAGGGGAATTTCTCTTTAAAGATGGGATAGGGAGGGGCTAAAATGGTGCAACTCATTTCAAATATTCATGATTATGATAAAAGGAAGAAATCAATAAAACATGTGAATTCAAGATATTCATTAAACATAACAAAGGTTAATATATATTTTGAGAAAGAAATTAACAGTAAAAGAGAGGAAAAATGTAAAATACGTAAAACATTAATTCGTTGAGTCGTTGGATATGAATATATTTTCATTTAAGTATTGATTGAAATATATACATCTCCAACATTTGTTAAATTGAATTGTTACAAAGATTGTTCAATCTAGTACTAGTCCATGTGATTTATTCACGTAAAAATTGATTCAAATTGTATTTGCTATCATGGTCGGACTTACGGTGCTCAAGCACCCATTAACTTCTATATAAAAATATCTAAAAATATTTAAAAAAACAGATATATATTATTAGTGAGTACCCACAACATATATTACTAGTGAGTACCCACAACATATACTTGCAAATTTTTATAAAACCAATAAATATGGTCTTATTTTAATTCATAAAAAACATGACATGAATTTCACGTTATACCCAAAAAGTTATTGAAAAATAATTTGTTTCAACTTTAGTATATTCATGAGAAAACTGTATTAAAAAATAATAGTGAAGTTTTTTATTGCATTAATGGAAACTCACTTTTGTATATTAAATTTGATTTTCCATTTTCATCATTTTACATTAAAATTGATCTATATTCATCTAAAATCTTATGAAAATAATAGTAAAATCTTGCTTTGCGTAAAAACAATTTTTGTAAGATCAAATATAGTTCACCTGGAAAAAAAAAAAACAAGTAGTCGTTATTATTATGACAAATGAAGAAATAATGAAGAGACAACCATAATATTATTATGCTCTGCAATTGCTATAGAAAATAAAGGGTCCTAATTAAATTGTAAAAAATAATTTTACTTTACAACTAAAAGAAAGAGGAAGGCCTCAACAAGGAATACATACGATTATTATACTTTTCAATTACTTAATAGAAAGAAGAAAGGTTCGTAAATAAATTGCGTTAATTGATACATGAAGAATTACGTTAATGGATAAAATCATTGATTATTTATTTATTTTCTTTTCAATGACTTTAGGTGATTTATGAGTAACTTTAGAATTCTTTGAAGATGGACAGTATAAATAAGAGTTCTTTAATAACAAAAAATTAAGTTTTCGCTCGGACTGTTTTTTATTTTGGAGTGATCTTTAATTTTTGTCTTTTAAAATTATGGTCTTTAATTTCTTCTACAGCTTATATAGTGAAAATAATTGGGTCAAAGTGTCACTAACTATAACCTAATTTTATTGGGCAGAATGTTAACCTTTGAGCATAAGTTTTGCAATCTTATTCGCAAAGCAAGATTTTTAGAGAACTTTTACCTTGAGACATAACTTTTATCACTATATTTAAGTCGGCATAATTTATGAGCTTATGTCTTAGACATAACTTGTGCTTTTGTATCTATGCTTTCAAACATAACTTAGGTCACTAAACTTATGTTTTGACTTAACCTCTTTTATCTTTAGACATAACTTGTATCACGACACTTATGCTTGGGACATAACTTGTGCCTAAATATACGCATTGCAAAACAAAATTGTTTTGTTTTTTCGCTGTTAGGGGGCATTTTCGACTATTTTTTTATCACTTAAACTTAAAAGCTTGCAAGTGTACACAACATATACAACTAACTAGGAATGACAATGGAGCAGCGCAGATGCAGATGCGGGGCGGGTTTAAGATTATGCAGGACGGGAGGGATGTGGATAGGTTGAAGTAGGTCTTTTTAAAAGTAATGCGGGGCGGGGCGGGTATATGTAATTTTATATCATTTCAAACTTAATATTAACTTTTTACATGTTATAAGAATGATAGAGCATTATTTATTAAGATAATTTGTTTAAAGATACTAAAATATTCAAGATAGTAAATGAAAAAGATTCAATAAAAAATAATACAATTTGTTACATATTTCCCAATTGACCTCTAAAAAATATTTTCTAAAGTCATCCTCTATTAAATTAATAAAACTTAATAAAAAATAAATTTATTTTTATGAACAAACTTAACTAGAAAAAGAAAATATTAAAAAAATTAGTGTAGCACGGGTTGAAAATGAAAAAGTTGTTGGGCGGGGGATTAAAAATTTTGCAGGTTAAGCTAAACCCACCCCGCCCAATTGCCATCCCTACAACTAGCCAAGTCATTAAGTAGTACATACTTCAACCATGTAGATAACCAAAAGGTACATTTACGTAACACATGATTTGTACCAATACTGTTTCAAATTTCATACTTGTATACTTTTGAAATTTGATTGAATCGTCCAAACGAATGAACAAAATTATAAGCTAGAAGAATGAATCATAAATATAAGTATACATGAATTTCGTACAAGTCTAAGGCTTCTTACCGGAATTTAACTTTAAACCGTAAGATTCCGTTAAACCGCCCCTGCTCAACATGTAAAAAAAAACAATTATTTCACATAAGGGGGGGTTAACAGATTTACAAAATCACAGATAAGTTCATAAATCAAGAACAGTTTCCTTTTTCCTTTAATTTGTTACAAGAGTAAGGATAAGAAACCTCAATCTTTACAGGTAAAACTATGATACACTTGTATTTCTCTCCTCAATTCTCTTTCTTTATGTGGGAATTATGCTGAATAACTAACAAGCAGAGCCTATCATTTTCACTTCTTGTAAAACAAGCCCAACAGTGTTATCAAACAACAAATAACAAAATCCATTCAAAAACCTTCATGTGTTCCGTCGCTCTCAACCAGATTGTTTCTTCTGCTGTGCTTCAACTCTCAATAAACTTAGCTCTGAGTTAACCCTTGCTTTCCTTTCTTTCGTTACATGGTGACTCCATTTCCCTTTCACATTGTCGCCGATTTCACTTGCTGACATTGAGTTGGGGTAGCTCATCTGAAGCATTTATAAGATATCACAAGTATGGTCCACTCAGTAGTCAGTACTACAAAAGTTTGAAACAAAATCTTCCATTGAGACAAGCCTTTGCATAGCAGGTGTAAGGTGCAAGGTATGAAGCAACCAAAGATATCTCAGATCGTCCCACAAGCTACAGCTACACATGCAATGAAACTTGCCAAAAATGGCACAAATGCATTATACAGAAATATTCTACAGCACATATCACAACCAACATGATGGATTTCGGTTCAATTCTAGTGATGGCATTGTTCCCATTTTGATGTTACGAAAAAGGAACTTGGACCTAACTCAACCCCAAAAGTTCACTCGTGGAATGAGGATTGTCTCAAACCATATAAGAAGACAACAATCCATTATCTTGATCAATGTGGGATACATAACACCTTCCCCTCCCAGCACTCCCAGGCCTAGACATCTAGAGCATGGACAACAATAACATGAGGAGCCAAGACTGGATAAACCAACAATTTGGATGGGTCTCAACCCGATACTATGTTAAGAAGATGGAACTGGGCCTCACTCAAGCTAGCTCATAAGGTGAGGATTGCCTAAATCTATATAAAGACGCAAAAGCTCATTTCCCCAACTAATGTGGGACACTTAACAGTTAATATCACAGATTGCATGCTTTCTTCACTCTCCTCAGCCTCCCCCTTCCCCAAGCACCAACAGAGCAAAAGTAAAACCTGTGTCATACAGATTATGCATCCATACAATTGAAGTTAGTACCAACTTCTTCATCCCATTACATTTTCAACACTAGTCACTTTTCTGGTTTCATTTCAGATATAATTTGAAAAAGAGTAGCATGTCAATGCCAGGAATCAGAAAGATGGCATTGGTAATTTTTAGCATTACTTGGCGCATAATTTATTAAATTGAGACAGGATGCTGCCAGCCTCTTTGTAACTGTTATTTTCACTCTAATATATCTATAATGAAATGGAAAGCTAATGAAACACTGGAGAAAAAAATCCTAATGGAGGTAGAGATATTATTTACTTCCAACTCAAGAAAAAGGGGATACCGGATATCATAGGCAAGATACAGAAAGATGGACAGACAAAAAAAAATTAACATTGTACAGGAGTAAATGACTTACCTACCTACTTCTAACCCTGCATGCCATAGGAAGCCAAGTATAGGGAAACTCAAGGAGCTACACCAAAATAGGGTGATTGACAAAATAAACAGGAGGCACTAGCTTGTATCATGATCTGGCCGAGACATAATATAGCTGTGGTTTTTCTTCAGGATCTCTGCTTCTCTAGCTATCTGGATGTCTGAAGGGCGGAAACTTTGGTTTATAACTTTGACAATAAAGCGAGGAAGCAAAGCCAAAACTATAATAAGCAAAATTGAGAGCCAGTAAGTAGGCGATTTTGCCAATTGAAAGATTGTACTGCAAGAAGACAAGAAATAAGTTAGTACCATGCCATAAACCTCAATAACTTTAAAATTGCTTAGACCCAATATTATTGGACTTCACAAGGAAATACTAACTTATAATTGGGGAAGGCAGGTATTAAGTCCAGCACCACCAAGCAGCCATATGTGATAACAATTGACCCCCATATTGCCATATGAGTAAATATTAACCACCGCTGTACGTCCATTGCCAAGTGCATGTTTACAAGGATCACAACAGCGATTGTCCATAAGCTACCCATACTCCATATGTCCATATCACTCTGATCATAGATGAACAATGGTACATAAAAGAGTACAAGACTCTGCCACACTGTATCAAGCATTGTGACCCAGAAGAGTTTCATGTTGTAACTCTCCTGTCTATAGCCAGCAGCATAGAGTTTTGGATACTTCAGTAGTGTCTTATGACTTAAGTCCTTGTCCAGAATACCAACAACTAAAGTAGGTATGGAAGTATAGATGAGAGAATAGAACACACTACTCCAATCTGTCAACGCAGATGTTGTAGAAAAGGCTGCATACAATATGTACCTAAATATTACCAAGTACAGGAATATAGTCAGATGACAAATGCATTATTACTGTAGTGTTGCATCATCAAACACGATAATTTGACAACAATTAAAAGAAAGAGGGGACTCTTAACTCTAATGCATGAAACAATTGCGAATTTGATAAATTAAACTCAGGTAGTCAGCATGTAGAAAATAAATATTAAGAATGCATCCTCAGCATAGAAAAAATATGTTGAAGGCACAACGTACAAAGAGAAGAACTCACTCTCTCTATCCCAGTTTGCAGAGTTCCTTTCATTGGTAAAATTTATAGATGATGCTAAAGTACAGGATTACACAGAGATGAGTAGGTAAATCTCTTTTACTTCATTTTTAGTCAAACTAAACATCAGGGAAGGATAATGCTTCACCTAAAGAAGAACTAGTCAATCTCCCCTCCCCCATCCTTTAACCAAGCATAGTTTATGAATCAGTTTAATTTCCATTGTCCTCAAATGCAAATCAAAGCCAATGCTACCAGCATGAACACACGCACACACAACTCACATCAACCATCTGGAGATTAGACCCAATGTTTGTGAGAAGAGTGTCAATAAAGAAGCAAATAATCGATATGCTTTCCACTCTCCTTACACACTAACTGCAAACTCAGCTTAAATTTTTCCTTTGCCTTCTTAGGTCAGGAGACACTACTGTCAGAGAAAAGACTCTTTTCTTGGATTTCTTGGCATTAATGTCGCATTGTACAGTGATTCAGGCCAGCCGTTTTAAGCATCAAGATATGGATAAAAATCTGGCAACTCCATAAGTCATAACCACTTTCCACAGTGCTATACTGAACGTCAATAATCTTCTAATCCTAGTTCCTCTAATTTACAGGACTAAAATCTTATTTCAATCTACTCACGATACTTTCCTCCCCCTTATTTGCTTCACATAAGAAACCAGGCTTAGATGGTTCGGGCATGTGAAGAGGAGATGCACAGAGGTGCGAGAGGTTGGCTATGGAGGGTATGAAGAGAGGTAGAGGTAGGCTGAAGAAGTATTGGGGAGAGTGATTAGACAGGACATGGCAAACTTGCAGCTTACCACGGACATGACCCTCGTTAAGAGGATGAGATCAAGGAACAGGTTAGAAGATTAGTAGGTAGTTGAGCATTGTTCCCTTATCAGTATTATTACTATTACTCACATACTATCTTGTTCTTCAATCTTATTGTTACTTGTTTAATTTGCTTATGGTATTATGTGTTGTTACTACAGTTCTCTTCTCCATTATGTTCAGCATGACTGCTTCACTGTTCTATTACCTTTTTCATACATGATTTTCTTTATGCTTTACTTGAGCCGAGGGTCTATCGGAAACAGTCTCTCGACCTTCACAAGGTAGGGGTAAGGATGCGTACACAACACCCTCTCGACCTTCACAAGGTAGGGGTAAGGATGCGTACACAACACCCTCCATAGACCCCACACTTGTGAGATTACAATGGGTATGTTGTTGTAATTCCCCCCCTCAGATATTGTCTCTTTCATTAACTCGACCTTTCCTTGAACTAGCCAATTACTGACTGCCAGAGATCTTTACCTTAAAGTTTTTTCCCGAGCAGTCCCAAGTACGTTATCAGTAAAGTTGTCATTAACATCCACAAATCCGCACAACAATATGAATATTTTACAGCTACACCACTGGCACCACCACTGATTTTAATGTATAGTTTCCTCTTTTCTTTTCAATGGGAAGAGGTCCCGTTGTTGCCCAGATACCATACAAAAGAATCCAGGCCAGAAGGAAAAAGAAGAATACCAGAAAAGCATGAAAACGAAAACAGCATTTCTGTAGAAGTTGTAAAGAACCAAATAACCAACTCGCTGGTAGTTCCAATGTCCATGCACAAGGAGCAGTCTTTTCAGAAACCGAAACTGTCCCATAGCAAAATCTGATGCCATCACTGCTTGCCGCCCTTCTTGACCACATAATCCAACACCAACATCCGCCATTTGGATCATTGAAACATCATTAGCCCCTGAGTAAGTTTTTTTATAAATTAGGTGCAAACAAATGAAGAAAATCATCCCATGAAATGCATCTCAAAAAGCAGTAATGCAATGCACATGAAAAACCTTAAAACATGACTCTAAAAAATAACTTCAAAACTTTATGCACAAATCATAGAATTGCATTCTTCCAACAACCAACAAAGGTTCTGACATAAGTTTTCCCTTGTACAGACAAGGCATCGGATGTAGATAACTCACCATCACCTATGGCTAGTGTCATATCATCTGTGCGGCTCTTTATTAGGTCAACAATTCCAGCCTTCTGCAAGGGAGCAACACGACAGCAAATCACAGCCCTACATGAGGTTGCAAGGTCGAATAGCTGTGGAAGGATTGCAATCACACATTAGGACACAAGCTACACAGAAAGAAGAAAAAAAGAGGCAATGTATACCGCAACATGTATATTATCACAATAAAGCCTTAGAAGGGAGATATGGTTCATACCTCGGTCTCGAGATCTTTCTCTAAGATGTATACCAGACTATTCCCATCAATTATGAGTGCCAAAGGTCCATCAGAAACTCCTTCCTCTCCTGCATGCGGCTCTGGCAAATTACTTGACTGCATACTAGCAGAAGCTTCGAGATAACCATTTTCTGCATCCCTCTGGCATGTTGAGATTTGATTACAACAACTTGCAGAGTTTATACCATATTTGATTTTAGCATCAAACAATAACCTCTTGCATTCATTTTCTGAAGTGCCATTAATGATAATCCGCTGCATGTCTGAGGTCAAGAGTTTGCAAGACATACCAATTGAAATTGCGGTTTCTTGCTTATCTCCAGTAAGAACCCAAACCTTCATTCCTGCTTGACGCAGAGACTCTATAGCTTCTGGTACGCCCTCTTGTAGTTTGTCCTCAATTGCACTGGCCCCTAGTAGAGTTAAGTTGCATTCTATAAGAGATGCTGTTTGGCGCAATTTTGCTGATCTGTCAGTCAAAGATGTGCTAGCATCCTCATACATGAATTGCCACTCCTCCAGTTCTTCTCCCGTAAGATCCCTTGCAGCAACAACCAGGGTCCGCAAACCTTCAGATGAGTACTCATTCAAATGGCTAAGAGTGACATTTTGTATGTCGTGGTGGCTTTTGTGGTCTTTCCTTAAAATGCTAAACATCGTAGTATCAGCCCCTTTGACCAAAACTTTTACAGCACCACTTGGGAATCTGATAACCACAGACATTCTTTTGCGTACACTGTCAAACTCATGCAGTCCCAAGACATCCAACCTGCGGCAGCAGGCCAATAAATCAGTCCACAATTCTGAAAGATGGAGAACAGACTATTGCATGAAAAAGATTTATTTACAACTAAATAAAACAAAGTAAACAAGAAGAGACAAGTGAAATTTAAGGAGAGAAGAAACTATGCTTTGGAACATTCCAATGTCATAGATAGAGTACATCACACTACTAGACTAATCCACAATATTTAGTTAAGTTCTAAAAGTGTCCATGTGCAGCTAACACCAAATTAAAGATTTTGAGTGAGAGCAACTACCTTAGTTTCTCACCATTGACATCAATCACAATATGACCAGATGTCCGCTCACAAAGTGTGTATCCATATGCAGAAGCAGCAGCAACTAGTGCTTGTTCGTCAGGAGATTCACCTTGATACTCAATGGTGCCAACAGTGTCATGCACTTCATCCAATGATGAACTATGGGTAAGAATAGGAATCACAGTATTACATGCTGCCAATGTCATAAAGAACTCATGTGCAGCAATCCTCTCTTCCCCGGCTAGCTCAATATGTAACAATTCCATAAGTTCAGAATCAGTTGGAATTTCTGAGTTAAGCCTCAATTTTCTTCGACTTGAAGGGACAGCTGTTGGTTCTGCGCAAAAGATTACAAAAGAAATTGTCCAGTCTGCAGCACAAGCATAGCTAGAGAAAAGAGAAATCTCAAAAGGGAACATCACATAATGTATAGTTTTCACTTCAATATCATTTAATCTGCAAGGATATGCATGCGCACAACTACCTATTATACAGGGCATATCATTGAATTTAATAACAGCAATAATTAAATAAATAAGCATTTTTTTATAAATTATAAAGTAAATAAACCCCATTAAATTGTGGGCAAAAAAACGCCAGTATACAGGAGGTATAACAAAAAGGTTGAAAACCTACCCAAAAAACATGGTTTTATGCAAAAGGCACCCAATCTTCTATTGAACAAGGAACCTCATGGTTGCACCAAAAAGAAATAAGGGATAAGAGGCTACTCCTCAATTAAACAAACTTCATCACCACACCTTCAAAAGCTCTCCTATTTCTCTCCTTCCAAACACAATACACAAATGAAAGTGGGGCAACACTCCAACCTTGTGTCTTCTCTTTCTTTTCCCAACACAGTGACACACCAACTAAACATTACACGCTTTACCGTGTCTAGCATCACCTAAGAGAGTCCAAACCATCCCAGAATTGTCCATCATAACCTCGAAGCAGCCCGACAATGTAGAAGGTGGTGGTCTACATCTTCGCCCGACACCTTACACATAAAACTCCAACCAACACAAGTACCTTCCACTTCCTCAGGTTCTCGACCAGCAAAATGACCACTTAAAGTCACACCCTTGGATGCTAGATGTAAGAAAGATAGGTAACATTTTTGTCTCTCTTTTTTTAATTAGTCGTTTCATTTTTTATTTTTAATTTCCATGCAAAATTAGAACTTATTGTCAGGATAGTTGGGTCTTTTTTTTTTTTTAAATCAGTCACTGCACAATATCATCTCTACGTACAGTACACAAGTCAACTAATTGGAACCCTCGAGTCCATTACTTGTATGAGACATACACAAAATTTGAATAACTTGTACAATTGCATTTGAAAATGAGCTCATTCCCTAATATCTAGTGAACTCAAATATAAGGAAAGGAAGGAACCGCATCAAGCAAGGCTCAAAGCCTCAAACTGCCTGCAACAGATATTAATGTTGGCAGATTGGGGGTTTTGAGGCTGAAGTTACAAACCTGTTACTATTTAGTAAAGAGCATCTACTTAGTACACTCCATAATGCAAGATCATAATCAAGAAATATAATAAGCAGCTGAACTTGAAAAAGATATGTCCATACAAACTCTTACTTGAGAAAAGACAGCACCATCAAGGAATGAATCATTAGCCATTTGGCAATTTCTCATGCGGTGAAATCAATGATTAACTAACATCAACAACGATAAAAAAGAGACTGCATACTGGATTCCTATTTCTTTCTTCTAGTTATTAAAAACTCTCCATTTTTTTAATATTAAAGTCTTAAATAACCTCTTATTCCTTCCTCGGCACTTCTTTTGTTGCATTTGTTACTTCGATTTCTTTTCACAATGCATAATAGGTAAAACACTTCTAGTTATCTACATCATTGACTGTACATAGTTTGAGATAATGCTAATGATATAGTAATATAGGTAAAAAGATTTAAATTATGTTTGAAAAGTACATTGTGTAACCATACCTCCAAAATCCGGGTCTAATGATGCACCTGCAGCAGAAAGGGCTCTCCCATAATTTTTTCCCCACACACTTGCTCTTTTAAATTCCATCTTATTTTCAGTAAGTGTTCCTGTTTTATCTGAAAAAATATAACGTATCTGACCCAAATCCTCATTGATATTCAAGGATCTGCACTGAAACCTTGAATTACTGTTATCGTCATACATGTGCCTGTCTCCAATCATAAAATACGACTGTCCCAAGCGAACCAACTCCATCGTGATGTAAAGAGATATGGGTATCATTATCTGGAAAACGATGACGGAACTCAAAAAAGAGAAAAATGTTTCCATAGGAATCCCATAATATCTATACCGTTTACCAGGATGTGTCCCTTTTTCAGAGTAAACTTTCCGGTAATAAGGCAGGGTATCAAGCTGATTCTCATGTTCTTTCAGCCATACACACATCCCGGATGCTACTGCCAAGCACATGACGAAAAGAAAAACAGACAACCAAAGTGTTTCCCGATTCATGTAGGTCTCCAGCCTGCTTCTTTTGGAAGGAGATGCCGCACTGTTTAGCATAGCCTTGGTCTCTTGACCAGCATAAACTGCCACTCCCATTGCCCATTCTGTGTTCTTCAGCTGGCAACCACGTAAGATAATATTTGATTGGCTGAGTGGAAACTTATGCCTGTTTAGCTCCATGTTGGCTGTGAACTCGTAGATATTCCTGTTAGGCTGTTCACATCTGATAACTCCCGAAAGTGTCTCCACTTCACTCACTAATGAAGTTGTTTCTTGCCTAGCATACCTTGTCTTCAAGTTTGATTCACCATCTAGATTCATTGTCTGGATATAAGCAATCCCACTAGGATCACTTGTTCCTAACAACACCATATCACAAGGAATTGTCTCATCAGCAAGGATTTTCACAACCTCGCCAACCCTAATATTCTTCCATCTTTTTAACTCAAACTTGCCGAATTGAAGTACTAGAGCCTCCCGATTATTCTCATTCCTATCTGACCTGTGTCTTCGCCAATCCTCATAACCATCTTTTATAGCTGTCACAGAAAGCACAAAAAGAAGAGGAAATAGAGATACAGTTCGCCCAAAAACTGCAAGAGGTGGAAGCTGATTCAGAGCTGCAATTGCTAAAAAATATAAATAAGCAACCCGGTGGAACTGAATGAAGAGATTTTTAGGCAAGAAATTTATTATAGTATATTTGCTAGTTCGGATCTCATTTCCAGTGAACTCAAATTGATCATTCGTCTTTTTTGGATCATTAACATGAATCAACCTAGCGTTACTTCCGTGTAACAAGTCATTCTCCAGCTGCATACTTTTTTGAAGAAGCCTCTGGGATTTGTTTAGCTTATCCTGGCCACGGGATGAAACCCTCGAATCATCAAGATGTTTTTGGGATGATGTCCGAGTGGAAGCTGCTCCAGATGAAGTCACCCTAGAAGAATCACTGGATATTTCAAAGGTCGTTTGCTCAAGCGGATGGTCTGCAGTACCACCCCATGATACGAGGCGTTTCCTCTCCCGTGAAGGGGGGTATTTTGATGAAAATGACTGTACTTCAGCTGTCCCATTTCCACTCACAAGTGAAGAAGAATGTAGCCTAGAATTTTTTACACCTGATGTATCTTCTAGTGGTTGATTACCTCTGTCCACCTCCTCCTCCAAGTCACATAATTTGGTTCCTGGTGACTCATCCAAATCAGCAGAAGCTGATGCATTCTGGGGGAGACATCCCAACGAGCAGATCCCCAATGATGAGTTATTATGGTGAGGGCTTGGTGCAGAAGAAGGCTCAGATGATGACAGCAATGGCTTGCCGGAAGTCATAAATACTCCTCCAATGAAATCGCATTGGAAAGTATCAAACTAAAACCCCAAGATTATCTCAAATCCCTAAAGTATCCACAAAAATTAACTTCCCAAACCTTATTTCTAACCCCTGCTAGCTGAAAATCTTCAACTTGCGTTTTATTCCAGTATCAAACACATGGAGTACGAACATCGGAAAGGCACAAAATATAAACAAACCCTTATTTACCTTGAATTTCTCATTAAAATGCTCAAGCAATCTACAACCAAAATACAATCACCAAAAAGGCGATGTACTCAATCTTCGCGCCAATAGGTGACGAAATCTCTTGCTTAATCCTCAAAACTCTTGTAATACTCTTGTAATAATGCAAATTCCAAAGAACCCCACCAAAAAAAGACGATTTTTTTTTCCTGTAATTCAACCGATCAAAACTCAGAAATTGACAGAAAAAGAAAGGAGCAAATCCACATAAAAGTAAATGCATCCACTAACTATCAAAAACCCACCCGCCAAATGACGAAACATAAACAGTAATTCAACTAGATCTCAAAAAAGGCACAAAATTGAAAAAATAGAAACCAAATCCCCCTTAACTAAAACGCAAATTTCCCAACAATGCAATCAAATAGTGAAGATAACAGATCTAATTAACCCAAATCAAAAAAAAAAAAAACAGATCTACGAATTACAATGAAAACACCCGATCAGCTTAATTAACCGAAATGAAAAACAAAACGGAAATAAACAATTACCTGTTTTTCGTAGTAAAGGCAATTCAGAAGATTGAAAAAACTTTGTTGCTTATGGAGAATTTAGATGGAGACGGAGATCGACCGGAGAGAGAGAAGAGGAGAGAGAAAGCGTGGAAGAGGAGAGAGAAACGAGAGAGATTGGTGGAGCAGAAATATTGGCTTTATTTGGGTTTTCTTAACTCGTCGGTCTCTGCCTCCCCTCTTTGCCCCCACCGGTGAACCCTTTATTTTTTTAATTTTGCTTTATCTGTTTCACACCTCTTCTTAATAACTTCTCTTTCTTTCTTTATAAAAAAAAATATATATTATTGGAAGTTATTATTACTATTTCTCCAAATATATTTTATTTTTCACAGCTAGATTACTGCATGATAAAATGATACTTATTTTCCGGGAAATATTTTGAATTGAAAAAGTCATTTTTTAGGAAATATTTGTAACACTCCAACTTTTCGAATTTCTAACTTAACTCATATCTTCGTGATCAGATAAAGAGTGATTTATAAATTAATAATGATGTGGTATGCCATATAATTTAAGTGTTCAAGGATCGTATCACATGTTTTGATGTTAAGCAAGTTGTGAAATAAAAGTTGGCGAAAGTTATTGTAAGTTTCTTTTAAAGTTTTTCTGAAATTTTGATCAAATGTCTATAATAATATAACAAAACTGGATTTATGAATACAACTTATTATACGTATTATGTATTCACCAAAACAGTATTTTCAATAACATTTTAATTTACAACTAATTTGTATTTATATTTTTTGAATACAACTTATTATATGTATTATGTATTCACCAAAACAATATTTTCAATAACATTTTAATTTACAATTAATTTGTATTTATATTATACATATTTCAAAACTGTATTTTTTTGTGTAATTGAACTATAATGCCAAAAGAGTTGTATTCATTATAAATCTATACCAACAATTTTGTATTTTAAATTGTACATATCATTAGGTATATAGATTGTATTTTATTTTTTATATAATTAAAAATTGTGACTCAAATAATTTTTTAATTACACTTTAAAGTAATTACATGTTGAATACATAAAAATAAGCTAATTAATATCATGAATCTGAATACATTCCGGATGAACACATATTCAAAGTAGTTCAAACAAGTAAATTTCCAAAACAGATGGCATTAGAAATTGGAAAACAATTCCACTCCTATAAGATATCAAATACAAGCACAACTAACTAAACAGTATGTGGTCCATTCCTACACGAACGTCTATTGTGCCCCTTGTACCCACAAGTACTGCAAGAATTCTTGCTCTTCTTCCCATATAGCTCGATGTACGCTTTGTCACGATACTTCTTTGATGACCTTCCAGGTAGTCGTTTGTGCTTTGGAGGCCGCACTATGTCATCCTTAATATATACATGTACATTACACTCGATTGGATCAGGTAAGAGAGTAATTGGTATGTTGTATGTAACCAGCAAGTTACTTGGCTTGTACATGTCAGAACAATATGGTCTAGGACCAAAATGCTTCTTCTTTAAAACAGCTCAAGCATGCGGACATGGTATTTCATCTATTTGAAACCTCTTGCAAGTACAAGTTTTATTTTCAAGACAAACAATATAGGTTCTACCTTCGTGATGAACACTGTAGACATAATTATTTGATGGTACAATCTATAATAAAAAGAACAAACCAATCATGTTTTATAATGCTGATAAACAAATGAAATACAAAAAAATAAAAAATACTATACAAACATACCTTCATACGTACTGATTGTACTTCATTATCAACAAGCATCTCTTCAGATTTACCACAAAGTGTGGTGAAAGTATGTGAAGCAGATGTATGATTTTTGAAATTCCATCTTGCAAACATCTGTCTAACTTCATCAAGAAAATCGTATACCGGTAATTTCCTTGCTTCCACCAGACACACATTTATGCACTCAGCTATGTTTGATGTCATAACAAATCCTCGATCAACTGTTGCATATACCCTAGCCCATTTTTCATATCCTTCCGATTCTAAGTAATTCTTTACACGAACATTAACTTGTTCAACCTTTTCCATCAGTTCATCAAACTCGGACTGTTTGTATGCCTTCGTCATCGCATAAAACACTTTCGAAAGACTATTGTGTGACTTTTCATACATTGTTTTCACATTTTTCCACAGATGCCAAGTGCAAGCATAATGAGGGACACCATCAAATACCCTCGAAACTGCCTTTATAATACTCTCGTTTCGATCGGATACAACACACATGTTTTCTTTAACTCCATAAGCTTCTCTAAACTGTTCAAAAAATCAATGCCAGGATGCATCATTTTTCGAATCAATAATTCCATATGCCAGCGGCAATATATTTCCTGTATACAAAACATTAATAAATTTATTACTTTGTAAAGAGTTAGAATTATAAGAATCGAATCAAATTGTATCTATTATAAATCAAATACCTGCTCCATCTACAGTACTCGCAGACACAAATGTACCATTATAAGTCCCCCCTGAGATGGCTGTCATCCACTACGACAATTGGTCTACAACTTTCAAAACTCTTTATGAACGGGAAGAAGAAATAAAAAGATATAAAAACAGATTTTCATCGGTTTTCTTCATTCTTATATGTGATCCAGGGTAGGTAGTGTCCAATATGTATAAGTAGCTCGACAACTTACAATAAGATCCAGATGGTCTCCCCCTTAATGAATTTATAGCCTTTTCCTTAGCCTTCCATGCCACTGCGTAGGATACATCTACTCCAAGATCTAGGCTAACATCTTGTTGTATATCCTTTGGTGTTAACTTCCTTTCATAATCAACTAATTTGGGTTTGATCATCCCTCCAATAAGATTGCTTGTCGCTTGTCGCTGATCATACACCTTATCTTTCAATGGACATGTGTGCTCATCTACAAATTGTCTAATTCTAAGCATTCCAGATTTATTGATACTTGATGACTTCATGATCCATCCACATTTCTCAGACACACAAACAAGTGTATAACTGTTTGAATAATTAAGAATCATAAATCATATAATAACTATTAAAAGTTGCTATTAAGTAAAAGACACATTGAGAATACAATTATAAAAGCACACAAAATACACATACCTTTTTTGACTTGATCTGTCCGTTTTCCATTGGAATCTATGGTCAATTGCGTACTGCGTCATCACAGCTTTTAAAGTTCCCTTGTCCTTATAAACTTGATCTTCCAATACTACCTTCTGTTTGATGTTTGTAATAATGTCGCAATTCGTATCATCGCTAACATACGGCACACTAAGCACTAATGCTTGTGTATCAACTATATCTCTTCCATCTATTCCACACATTACAACTCCATCTTCCAATAGATTTCTATCAATCATTTCACAATCCTTCACAAATACAGATACACACAGAGGATACTTCGCCAATCCCCTGTTTTCTTTCTTCAACGACACGTACACTCTCACGCCCATTTCGTTGTGTATTTTCAAAGGTGCATTACTATCCTCTATTTTATACTTAAGTTTCACACTATTGAAGCTCAAATCAACACTGATCTGATTAGCAACTTCTTCTAATAATTCTCTAAATGTCACATATTCTTTCAACATAATTGGTTCTATAGTGTAATCAATGTAGCAATTATCTTCGTTCCACCTTCCAAAATGCATGACTATAAAACTAATGCTTCCCATGGCTACATTAACAAATATATATTGATATTCATATATCAGGCACAATTTGTATTACAAATTTTTTCTCCAGAATGCATTATTAGATAATTTTATGTAGTTTCATTTTTTAGCTAAAAGGCCAAGTTGTATCCAATAACCAATTGTATCCCAAAGTAGTTACTACTTACATAAATGTAACGGGATACATGATATTATGTGCGTTCACACATCACTAGATACAAAACAAAAAAAAACAAAAAAAAATATGCACTCAATACCTACAGAAATCTCAATACACACAAAGATTTCATCTTTTAGCTAAAAAACATAAAATTGTATCCAATATTTATTTGTATCCATCACTCACTACAGAAGTTGTTATAAATGTATCTCAAAACAATAACGAATTACATTAATGTTATCGGATACAATATATTTTCTGCATTCAAAAAACAGCAGCTACGAAAATAAAAAAAACCTGCAATTTCATTCCTTCTAAATTTATCCTGCACTTTCATTCGTTCTAAATCATACATTGGATACAAAACATATTAAAAAGGTAAAAATATCGATACATACAAAGATTTCACTGCTTTCATCAGGAAAAAAAAACTACTAACTCTTCTAGTCGAGAATTAAAGAATATCTCATCCAAACAAATAAAATAATCGACAATAAGAAAAAATACCTGATTATTTTTTGAATTTTCAAAGAAAATGTCGAACTATCGTGAATTCTGTTGAACTGTATACTTTCTAGTCGTGAATTTTGTAAACCTTCGTTTGAAAAATATGTCGAATACAACTCGAAGAAGATTGGATGAGATCAGTGGAATGATTCGTAAGGATAAATACTGTTTTTAAAAACGCTCGACACAATAATGGCGACATATGCTCCTTCAATACGTAACTGGTTTTAAATTTAAATTATTTTTAACTTTTCTTAAATATTCTGTCCCATGATTTTCTCTATTCTGTTGTTTAATATTTGTTTTCTTTCAAATTAATCAAAATAAAAAAATACACAAATCAGCACTTAACAAATTAAAATATTGACATTTTAAATAAATATTGAAACTATTGCTAAGGGGTCCCATAAGAAGCTAAAATATTGTTGTTTTGAAAATTTTCTCATTTAATTAACATGGAATGACATTATTGGTCAGCAGAAATTTTATTGTTGGACTGTAGTATACTTTTGTTGAATGTTATGACTAAATTACCCATCATTTCTCAAATAGCTCTTGTCATCACCTTCTTCTTTTACTTTTTTTCCCCTTTCACTAACACGTGGTACTCTAAGAATTTTCTTGAAAAAGGAAATTATATTTTTATTGGATGGTTACATAAAAAATATTATTATAAATTATAATAATTACTCTTAAAAATTATATCAATGCAACTCTTTCGGCGAATAAAGGGAGAAGGCCATCTGTAAACTTAGCTTTCCAATGTTCATACTTATTTTTGGGTAATTCCATCACCCTACTCATGTAAGTATCTTTATACCATCTAAATTCACCTAAGGTTCTACATCGTAGACAATTTAATAAGGTACGAACAGTCTCATACTGATTGATAAATCTACCATTAAAGTGTTCTAAAATGGTCAAAACTAAAGTATAAACAGCGTCTTCTCTATTTTTTACTAGAGTCATGCCTAAGTTATCAACACCTTCATTATCAGCAATAGCATTTATCACCGCTGCTTTTTGCTCAATACTCATAT
>JAJONR010009371.1:0-45816 GCA_029582245.1 Solanum etuberosum
ATCTTAGAATCTATTATTTGAGTTTTGAACTGGGAGACAAGTTTTCTCTAGTTTTTCCTAAGCTTTGAAGAATTGAAGTTTTTCACTTTTGAGAAATTAGAAGTGGGTCTGTGATATTCTTCGAATTAGAGCATTGTAAGGATGAATCTACACTTACCCAGTTGATGGATAATCAATTTGGTAACTGTTTTTACCTTTTTATGATGTCTAGCTAAAACCCCAATTCTTGGGGTGTGATTATGTGATTATGGGTTGATTTAGCTTATGGGTATTGCTAATTGTTAGTTTATTTGCTATTTAAAAGTGAGTTCAATCATTTATTGTGGGTTAATTTAAGAATTGTAGTTGCAAATGCGATTATACCTTTGTGTTCTTGGCTTGCTCAAGAGAGAGGTTTTAGAACTAAGGTGTTTGATTGATGGTCTGTACGTATTGGGTTGACCTGGGTTTAGCTCGAGAGAGTGAATCCTAAACCCTTTTCCACACATTCAGCTCGAGAGAGTGAATGGACTAAGGTGTGGGCTGTTCTTATTTTGCATGCTTGTTGATGTTCGAGAGAAATCAACTTGATTCGGGGTAAATTATTCGAGAGAAAATTCATCTCCTCTATAGCCTAGCTTACTCACTAATATTTAGCCATTTTCTAATAGGTGCAATTACCCATTTGTCTATAATAGCCTATAATCGAATCACATCACAAGAACCTGTCTCATTATTGTTATTTCATATTGTTTGATGTTGTTTGTAGTTGATAATTTTAAAACCAAAACCCCCCATCTGACATCCGTGTCATCCCCTGATTTGAATGATGTTTTTATTCGATCATTTTTATTCCTATGACTGATTTGAGCATATTCATACTTCCCTATTGAATCTCAAACATGTACCGCTCCCTGTTGGATTCGACCCCAACTCATTTAGTTGAGTTTTATACTGATTAACGACCGTTGACGCTTAGAATTTGATGAAGTGTCTTTGATAGTGTTATTCAATCAACACCCGAGCTACATTTTATGACCAATCTCATGTTCTAACTTCCTAGTCTCATTTTCCTTGATTCCTACTCACTTCTTTGATTCTAAAAACTAATTTTCAACTAGTAAATGTCTTTACTTAGTTGTTGATTAGTCTTGTGTCCATTTTCTTTCTTGTGCTTTCTTTGTGTGCTTTTTAGTTTTTACTTCGTAGTTAACTTTTTTATTCAAGTCTGTTTGTTTTAATCGAGTCGTCCATCCTTCTTGAAACAAGAATCTATTCCGACCAAGAGCTTAATTGACACTTGTGTACCACCGGATTGAAACAAGGTTCAATATTAGCCAAGCCAATTTTTGAGGTATTCAAAGGTGAGAAAATGCGAGTGTTAGTGAGGAGCTTTTACTACTAACCTTGTTTGCTCATTTTGTAGGTACAAAAGAGTTATAAGGAAGCATGTAATCAGTAACCTCGGACCCATGTGACTATGATATGGGAGACTATGATTGTAGCGATGGAGGCTATGGATGTGAGGATGATGGTGATTATGAAGGCTATGATGATAGCCATGATCAAGAGCCGAATGGGAATGAGAGATACTATTCCGGAGGAGAATATGAGGAAAATAAGATCATAGCTCCTATGGTGAAGATAGAGAGGACGACGAACCTTGTGATGGCTCCTATGATGAAGATGGAGCATGTGAGAGATCTTACTCCCACTCTGAGAGTGAAGATGGTTCCTATGGTGGTGACGGAACATATTACACTTCCCATTCCAAGGATGAAGGTGAGGTGAGGTGAGGTATAATACTCTCTTATATAAGAATTATGAGGAGCATGCCCCTAAGGCTTGTGAAGATTCATATTCTTTGTCTTGTGGTAATCTTTTCCCTAGTCGAAGCGGTGTGTATGGTTACACTAGTTCAAGTCAAAGTCATCCGATGGAAGAAGAGAGTGTGCATCTCTAATGTCTAAGGATACTACATCCTACACTTCTCATTTTAATGCACACTTGTCAGGATATAGGAACCAAGGCAGATATGGGGGATGTGTTAGGGGTCCCGGCCCCAAAAGGGTTAATCTTCCTATTTTTGAAGGAAAATGTGATCCCGAGGCTTATCTTGATTGGGAGTGGCAATGTGAGCAGAATTTCCAAAACCATGATTTGGAAGGCATTGAGAAATCCATGTATGCCCTCGGACACTTTAAAGGTCTTGCATTGAGTTGGTGGAAACATCCGGGATGGCTTCGAAAACTCAATGGAAAAGCCAACTCTTTGACATGGGAAGAATTGAAAGGGCTTATAAGGTTCAAGTATGTGCCAAAGGGGTACACCAAGCTTTATCATGTTGATCCGAGAAGACAAGTTCTTAGAATAAAGGTTGACATTTGTGGAGCTTTGGGGTTTGATCTTGTCCTCGATGATTTTTGCTATCTAAACTATATCACTCCATCTACGGTAGCCTACTTCAGACTACCCCAAATATCAAAGCGTTATCCATACACCATGGAGGGATGTAAGGTTACCGAAGTTGTAAAGGTCTCTTTCACACGCGGTGAATACTATGAGGAGGTTTGGTGTGATGTAATACCCATGGACTTTTGTCAATTGTGTTTGGGAGCCAATTGGTTTAATAAACATAGGGTTCCAAACACGCATAAATGGTCTAAGTATGTTATGGATCAATGGGGATTTCATGGTGGAAAAAGCACTAAGTTGGGGAGGATGATCATAAATTGATCTGGGGTTAGGATTGAGTATAATCAAGATATAATTAGGTCATTTGTGATTGATTGTTGCATTTATTTACTGTTTTAGATAAAGAACAAGTCAAGACACTTCAAAAGGGGAAAATCTCGGTTTCTTTAGAGTTTTCAAGAGTCTTGATTTGAGTTAGATGATGGTTGTATGTTTACCGTTTTATGTATGTATGCATGTATAATAGAATCATTTGTGCAATGCATGCTAGGGAAAACATAGGGAAGCATATGAAATAACATTATGTTGATAACTCATGCAATGGACTTATTTGTGTCACTTGTGGCTTTCAAGTGGTATTGTTCATTTTGTTTGTGATAGTGCATGATTTTTTGTGATTGCTAGTTAGCTCGGGTACAATGCCAGTACAGGAATACTAATGGTTGGCTCGAATACCACGCCTGGTATAGTTACTAACTCTAGTTGGCTCGGGTAGCGCGTTGGTATACTAATAGTGTTTGTGTGTGTTTCATAAGAGGAACCGGGTATGTGTTTATGATTCCTTGAGAGGATCGAGCATTTGTATTTGTGATCATGTGGGACATGCATCCATGTATTTGTTACTTTATGATATTGTGACGGGGAGTCTACATACATTGGTGATTATTAGTGTATGTGTTGTCTTGGGTTACTATAATGTAGTAAATTATTTACATTCATATCTTGGACTGGCCGTTTGATCCTACAAGTAGATTGTGATTTGTGTACTAGTATTGCACCCGTTCTTTCCTTGTTGAGTAAAGTACTTCTTCCAACGGCTGATCCAAGATCTCGGTTAAGGGATGTTTAACTTCGAAATCAAGGGTGAGCTACTCTTTCAGGCTGCCACAGATTCTTCTATTATTTCTTGTCCATCCTTTCAGACACGAACATTATACTATTAGATTATATTTTCCAAGTTTTTCGGAGTTGCATTCCCATTATTGATTATATTAGATTTTTTATACTACGACTTTTAGTTCTTAGGGGTTTATTCCGCATAAATGTTTTGGCTATTAATTAAGTTTATGGGGACTCAATTCCTTAGTTGCTTTTAAAACTGTTTTCTTAATAATTAGCTTATGTCTTGGTTTAGAAAAAAAAAATTCAGGTCAATCTTGGGTTGGTAGTTGGTTTCCTCACCAGGTGGTTTAGTGTGGATGCCACTCATGATGATCGAAATCGTGACATTGGTTATATCTTCTAATACAACATAACCTTGATGGAATGGCGGCATGGGATGCCAGTCAACTACCATGACCTACATGTACATTTGTCTTCCACCACGTTCATTGTGTGCCTATCTTTTACCCTCAGACACTTCATACCCAAGATCACCACTGAAATCAATATTATATTACTAAGCTATCTTCATATATGTAGTGAACAATTTCATGCACTTAGGAGTGTAATTAGCAGTCCATTTGCTTGGATTCTCTTTCTTCTCTTTTAACTTGTTTATTATCTTGATTCTTATATCTTCAAGCATTTTCAAGATTGGATTGCCTCTTGATTCCAGGATTCAAGAGTTGAAGGACTCTGTAAAATTATTATCCACCATTTGATTTTTGCATATAGTATCCAAATATACCCTATACCATCTCTTAGGTGGAAATCAAACCAAATCATTGACAACACTTTTTGACAATAAGATCCATGAAAGTCGTTTTCATAGTGATCATACCGAGTTTGAAAAGCCGTCTTCGGAATTTCACTTTCTCTTACTCTAAACGATTGATACCCCGATCGAAGATCAATCTTTGAAAAGAACCTAGCGCCTTGGAGTGGATCAAACAAACCATATATCCTTGGAATAGGATTCTTATTTTTCACCCTGACCCTATTCAATTGTCGGTAGTCAATACACAAAGGAAGTGAACCATCCTTCTTTTGGACAAACAACACTATAGCACCCCACAACGAGATACTCAATCTAATGAAACCCTTATCCAACAAATCCTTCAACTGATCCTTTTATTTCTTATGTTCTGCTAGAGTCATACGTAAGGAGGAATAGAGATAGGTTGCATATCTTTAAGAAGGTCAATACCAAAGTCTATTTCTCTTTCGGGAAAAACACCAAAAAGATCATTAGGAAATACTTCTGGAAACACATTTACAAACGAAAATGACTCAAGAGTAGGGGTTTTGGAATTTGTATCTCTAACCCGAATAAGATGATAGATACAACATTTAGAAATCATTTCCAAAGCCTTTAGGCAAGATATAAATTGTCCATTAGGCATTGATTTTCCCCCTTTCCATTCTAAGATAGGTTCATTTGGAACCTGAAATGTGACCAATCGGGTACGACAATCTATGGTAGCATGACAAGAAAGAAGTCAATTTATTCCAAGAATAAAATCAAAATCTAACATATCATACTCTACAAGATCAATATGAGTGACTCTTTGAGAATCTAAATGGGACAATTTCTATAAACTCATCTAGATACAATGGAGTCACCAATAGATGTACAGGCTGAAAAGGTTCTAAATGAATTTTGAGACAGACATCAAATTGCATAGCCACATAAGGAGTCACAAAAGACAATGTAGCATCTGGATCAAGCAATGCATATACATCAAGATGAAAGACTTGCAACATACCGACCAAAACATATGGAGAACCCTCATGATCGTGTTGAGTTTGACGAGCATAGAACTTATTCTAACAAGGAGCACTACTTGAACCAGAACAAATGAGCTGAACCTAATGACCATCCTTACTCTTACTAGCTTGCAAACAACAATCCCTCACCTTGTGACCACTCTTCCCACAACCATAGAAAATATACGAACCGACTAAGCATTTTTCTGAGTGACTATTGCCAAACTTTTGGCACGCGGGAATAGAAGATCCACTACCACCACCTCTTTGAGGCTTATGGTTATACATACTATCCTTTTTGAACCTTGGATCTGGAGTGTTTGAAGAATTCTGATCGAAGAACTTTTAGAGAAACTGAGAACGTCCAGGCCTACCAGACCTAAAGTGAGAGAAGTCACCACATCCGTTTTTGCCCTTTTTGACTTTCTAGCTTTCTCTTTTAGCTTTTTCTCCTTGATTTGGTTGGCATATATCATCAAACGTGAGATATCCCTCTCCTTTATCAACATGGCGGTTCAGCATTCTTTGACCACCATCTCAGACACACCCGATACAAACTTACTCATTTGTTCCTTAGAGTCGACAACCATAGTAGGATCATACTTTGACAATTGAGTGGATTTCAATGCATGCTCTTTCACATTCATGTTACTTTGTCAAAGATTGATGAACTCAAGCACTTTTACTTCCCTCATCTCAAGGGAAAAGAAGCTATCAAGAAACGTTCCTTTGAACTTATCCCTGTCTAGAGGACCTGCATCAATTTCCCTTTCTTCTTTCCTTTGATTGAACCACACTTGAGCAACACCCTTATTTTGTAATTGGTCAAGTCCGCCTTTTCCAGCGATGTCATACCCATGATATCCACAATCTTGTGGATTACCTCTATGAACTCTTGTAGATCCTCATCCACTTTTGACCCATGAAATTCTAGAGGATTTATCCTTGTGAAGTCTCTTACCCTTGTTTCTGTCGTACCCACAGTTGAGTTCACGGGAGTGACAACCTCTTTATTAGCTTGAGCGGTCATAGCTTGAGTCAATACTTGGAAAGTGGCTCTAAACTCAGCATGTAACACTTGCTCAGCTGGAGGATCGATCGGAGCAGTAGGAACCTCGGGATCCATATTTTCACCCACATTACTTCTTGTGTTAGCTCTTTGAGGAGGCATTTCTTGAAAAGCATCGGACAAGAGTTAGGAGAATAACTTTATATAGATAAACTCCATGGCACGACTTTAGAGTAGTGAAAGAAGTGAAGTTTCTTAAACGCGTTGTAGTCTCTTATTCATAAATATGATGTGCTTCAAACTCTTGAACAAGACTCTACTCGACACAACTTGTCTAACATTCAAAGAACTTTCTAAAATTCGATGCTTTGAATACCAAGTTTATCATGACCCAAAGTACACATTTGATGTATCATGGAGATAGGATCTTGAGAGACCCTAAACAAGTCACTTGACATAAATATGACGTAATGAAATACAATAAAAGAGAATATAAGCAATATAAGTCTCAACTCTTTTAATGACATAAGAGATACCAAAAGAGTACATAAGAGAATACGCGTAACATTAACTAAGTCTAACACAAGCCTTCTACTATCATAGATGTGACTAGGAAGAACCCCTAAGTCACAAACATATTTTGAAAATTAAAAGACTAAAAAACAATAGAGTGTCCATGGTCTTGCCCTCAAACCATGTCGATTCAATCCAAACAAGCAATAGTTGAGTGATCCTGATCTAGCCACGTCCAAGAGGAGGAGCGTCAGATTCTATATTTTGAAAAAATATAGGCACAATATGCATCAGTACTTTGAATGTACTCAAAATGAAAAAAATACATAAAAACATAAGTTTGATAACATAGTGGACTTAAACATGATATGCATGACCAAGTAAATTGTAATAAAAGCTTTTAAAGTGAAATCATAAATCATAGACATGGTCAATGCACATTAGAAAATCATAGAAAAATCTTGATAAAACCTTTGGAGAAAATATAGTTTGTTTGTGGGATATTTACCATTAACCGATAATAGACCATGTGAGCTATAACATAGAATCTGATGTAACCCTCACACTGAAAAGAGAGGCTCCTACTTGCCAATGTAAGGAAGCCATATATTCTTTATTTCTAAAGTGGATCCACTAGCTTAGGTCATTTAAGATAATCCTACGGGGGCTCGTAGTTTGGGACAAGAGAATTGCTACTAAAGACCAAACCTCTACTAGCAGTAAGGTCTCCATTTCAAAATCCTCTCGGTGCTAAGTAAAATCTCACGGAATAGACATAGTCATAATCGTATCAAATACTTGGATAGTGCTTATGATGAGAAATGTATTTTGTATGAATGTTGTAAGAAGAAATTGGTTTGGCTTCATTTTTTAACGATCTTTTTTATTTTTATAATTGACCAGTTGCGTATTGATGTGAGCGTTCCAATGAACATAGCACACAAGCTTTTTGATTTTGTAGAGCTTGGTTAAATGATTGTGTTTGAAGTGCCATGTGTTGTGAGGTCCTACTTGAAATCATGCTTGTTAAATCCTAGAATTTGTCTTGATAGTCTAATTGTCTAGTGTTGGCGAATGCAAGAAATGGTCCCGGGCACAAATTTTGAGAAGACACCCAAATGTTCATACCTTTTGTGACTACTTTGTGAGGTTCTGCAACCATTTTGGCACTATTTGAGCCTAAGTCATTTGTTGTCAACCTTGTTGGATCCTCTTGAGCTAAATTGTCTATAACTTCTCACCCATAAATCATTTTCTAAGCATTGGTTTATTTGAATAGTCAACTTCAGGGTGTAGAAAGGAAGGAGGAAAGAAAGTCAAATGGAAGGAAAAGAAAGAAAAAGTGAGACTCAAATTTGAAGTTTGTTATAAAAAGAAGGAACCCCTCCTTATAAAAAAAAAGAATGAGCAAAAGTTTGAAAATTGAAATGAAAAAAAAAAGTGTTATGAAATAAAGGGATGTCTAATAAATTGAAAGAAAAATTGAGGTTTGAGTCTGCAAGTGAAAAGAATGGAAAGAGCTTAAGAAGAGGTGAAGATCAATACAACAATGCTTTGAAAAGGTGAATTCACTGAGCCGAATTGACCGTACATTTACCCTCAGCCCCTTTACAAGCCTAAAAAGACCTTTGAGATCTTGCATGAACTAGGTTGTGTGATGATCGAAAATTATGGGCAAACCTATTGGATGAAGCTTGCATGTATTTCTCTTTCAGAGAGTGAGAGTTGTATTGATTCCTAACTTATTTATTGATTTGCTTTGTGAGGGCACGAAATCGTTCTTGATGTGAGGGCACTTGAATGCATTTTTTGAACCATGATTTTGCATTAGAAAGGAAGCTTAGTGAGCTTAAGCTTTTTGAGCATGATTAAGTGTTGCATATGCTTGAGAGTAGTCTTGTGGTGAGACTTACATGTTAAATATTATTGAGAACTGTTGTAAACACCAATGTTGAACTAATTGTGTTCTTAATTTAATTGAGGACAAACAAAAGTTTAAGTTGGGGATGCTGATGAGTGGTAGGTTTATACTCATTTGAGACCTTTTTAGTTCACAAATTAGTGTCCCCAATGCCTAATTATGTCCTATTCTGATGATATTTTGATGATTTGTAGCTATGAAGGCTAAAGGATAAGGCAATGATGAATATATGAAAAGGAGGCCAAAAACATTGAAAGGAGAACAAACTCCCAACTGGTAGTCGCCTAACCAAAAGGGCGGATCGCCCAAGTGGCCTAACCTCGTCCAAAGTGACAGTTCTAAAACTTGAAGATATGCAAGGCATGTCGGTGAACTGAAATGAAACGGTGACTCGCCAAGTTAAAAGGCAGACTAGAAGACCATCGCCAATGGTGTCAGAACTTTGAGAAAAAGTGAAGGCTTAAAAGATGAACATAGGTGGTAATCGGCGATTTGCCAAAAGTGAAGGCAGACTTTATTGAGTCCACCAACTAAGGTTCAAACACTTGAAGCCTGAAGCAAGTGAAAAGCGAGCTGAGGAACAAATGGAGATTCGCCGAATATGTTTGGCGAGCCCGACTATTGTCGTCGAGTTGGTCACGCATTGAACTTTGGGCCAAATTTTGGGAAACTATAAATAGCCCAAAGAAAAGAAAAAATATATCAAATTTTGGAAAAGAATTCCAGTTCCTAACTTTGTATGAGTTTTAGAGAATTAACTTTTGAACTCTTAGAGAAATATTCTTAGTTATTGGGGTTTTCAAACAATCTTGTGATTGAGAATTGAAGGTTCAAATTGAAGTGGGTCTTGAAGATTATTGCATAATTTCAATTCCTCAATGGATGTAATTATAATGGGTATACTTTCTTTTCCTTTTATGATGCTTGGCTAAAACCCCAAATCTAGGAGGGTGACTATGGGGTTGGGTGTTGATTTATTGTGTAGTGGGTTTTGTGTCTTGCTCTGTTTTATTGTTGTAGATTCATGGATTTAAACTAATTAGAATGGGGTTAATTGATGGTTAAGGTTGCAAACTTAATCCTAGTCTAAATCCTCGATTGATGCTCGAAAGAGATTAATTGAGTTGAGTAATTAGTTTAATACCATCAATTTAGATTTGTTTACTATAGTTTGCTTGAAAGAGACATTGTGGTTCAATTCTAATTGCCCAAATCTGCTCGAAAGAGAGATTCTGTAAGGTATTGGGTTGATTTGTGTTCACATAGATGAGATCGAAAGGAGATTCTATGATTTAATGCTATGAGACTGAAAGAAGATTAGTGTTATCTAAGATTACCTAGCATATCCATGATTGTTTAGCGATAATGAGCTAGCACAATTACCCTTAATTGACATCGATACCAATCCCCACACCCCTAGATCGTATTTTACTTGTTTGAAATCCTAATTTTAGTCTAATTGTGTTACTTGATATCAAAACCTTTTTCATAAATTTGGTGGAATCATCCACCTATTTCTTTTAATTGCTACAAATGAATTGGTGTAACTCTTAATTTCCTAATTGAATACCTTGCATTATATCACTCTCTGTGGGATTCGACTCAGACTCTTAGTTCGGTATTTTAATTGAACGACGGCCGCTTATTCTCTTACTTGTCTTGAGGATAATTTGGGTGCAATCATGTATCTAAGTAATTAGCTCCTAAACTAGTGAGATTTATGTAAGTTCCTATTTTTTATATATTGCATGAGATCTTCGGATCTCGCTCTTTTATTTTCTTAAAAAGTTGTTTCCTTTATATACAAATTATCATATTTTATATTAATACTTATTTCAACGAAGTTAACCTTTAATACTAAAAATATCACGGAAACATTATTCACATACCTGGTCCTTTCATTTATCATTTATTTCTTTAAAAAGTTACTTAATCAAACACTGAAAAATAATTTAGAATAACTTTCAAACTAAAAATGTTGTTCATAGAAAATTAAACAGTGTCCTCCGTAGCAAACATGTATAAAGTCCTTTACTACGAGAGAAAAAGAGGAAAAAATTAAAAATCTTTATCATGCAAAATTTGTGATAGTCATTACCCAAAAAAATATAAATTTGTGATATTGCAGAAAACAACTAAACGAGAGGTGATACTTAAGTGGTTAAGAACTTATTTACGTAATAGATACTTAAGAATACATGCAAAATAAAGTTTAAATTAAGTTAAAAGTGTTGTCTAATAGAAATATTTTATCATGTGTTCAGGTGCTAAATCAGAACAAGATGTAATTCAAGTTTTTTAATAAAATTTACTGACAAATTTAAGCGGCGTGGATGTATTATGCCAAAGGTGGCTTATGAAATAAATTATTGTTTATACATAGATAAAATGTATCCATTTCGACCAAAATTTTCGAAACAAAAAAAAATGGGGGATGCCATTCAATCTTATGAAATATATAAAACATTATAGTTAGATTTAGTCGGACCCCAATACAAAACTGTGCAGGAAAGCTAGCTGACAGAAAGAACATTTAGCGGCCGTTTGGTTACGGTATAAGAGGGCATGTTATTCATGTATAAAACATTGTATTAGTTTTACTATGTTTGGTAAAAGTTTTTTATTAGGTTGAAAAATCAACATGACTTATACTATGTTTGGTTGAGAAGTTCTAAATATTGTATAAAAGTTATTCATTTATTAATTTTATACGGTGTTTGGTTGCGTTTGTTGTAATCCTACATAATTAATACTTACATAACTTATGAGGGAATCTATGTAGAAGTTATGCAGAATAGAAGGTGGAATAAGTTATGTGGGTATTAGTTATACATGTATTAAAAAGATAAATTACATATTTATCCCTATTAATTTATTTTTAAATCTTTTTTTATTGAAAACTTTACATAGCTATTCTATTTTCCCAACTATTTTTGTTTCTTATTTCTTTTTGTATACAAACGACTTTTTATTTGTTTTCATTTAAAATCAAAATATAAATATTTATTAATATTATGAATAGGAATGTATAATATTGATAGGGCATATGCTAATTATATATTCGCATTATATTTACTAAATATATCCACATATTTAATTATCATGTATTAAATTTTTATTTAGAATGTGAATTTATATATAATTTATATATTTGGTATACTAAAAATGTACAAACAACACATGCATCATATTGACAGAAATTTACATTATATAAAATAGGATAGTATAATGTACTTGAAATTTATTAATAGTATTTTATTTTTATAAGCTTTAAATATTAAAAAAACAAAGAGAAAAAAAAAACACAAAACTCCTAGTTAAGTATAAAGAAAATTCCTTTCTTTATTTTTTAAGGGAGAATTTATATTATTTGCTTACTTATTTTATTTGTAAATAATATATATTAATTTATATTAAAATCAATATTCAATAGTTAAAAATTCATGTAATGTAATCACTGCATAACTAAATAACACCTACATAACTAATACTCGCATAACTAATACCCACATAACTAAACCCTGCATAACTAAACCTTGCATAACTAATACCTGCATAACTAAACTCTGCATAACTAATAAACCTTGCATAACTAATACATGCATAACTAAACTCTGCATAACTAATACCTGCATAACTAAACCCTATATAACTACACCCTGCATAACTAATACCTGCATAACTCTAACCAGTAACCAAACGACCCCTTAGGGATGTGAGACCTAAAGTAAGAATAGGAAAGAGAGAATTAAGTGTAATTCATATCTGTCTTTTAAACTCAAAAGTAAAGAGTAGTACTTTTCGATCCTAATTTATATGATTTACTTTTCTTTTTAGTACGTCTCAAACAGAATGATATATTTCTCTATTTAGTAACAATTTAACTTTAAAATGCTCATTTTATTCACACAAATATCTATGACTTATTTTAAACTACCAGTTTCAAAAGTTTTTCTTTCTTTCTTAAACTTAGTGTCAAGTCAGAGCAACGACAACACTCTTTCTTTGGAATATAATTGTTAAGATTGATTATGAGTATTTTTAGTGAAATAAATTAAGAAAAAGGAAAAATGGAAGAGTCTCATGTCAGGGTCATGCTTAACAAGACAACTTTATGGCGTGTGAAATTTGACAGAAAAGCTAAAGTTTCAGTCTTTTGTATTGTAGACTGGAAACATGAGTACTCTAAATAAAGAAACTTTATTTTCTCTGTCCACTCAATTTTAGTGCATGTCTTGATGAGTAGAAGCATTTAACCATATAAGCACATAACTCACTCTTTTCTACTCCTAACTCATGCATAGAAATTGCTGTTAGTCAGAGTTATAAATGAAGCTTACAAGGGAATTTCAATTCTTCAAAATGGTGACAGAGGTGGATTTTTTTGGGAATTGTGTGTTACGTTGGTGTTAAGAAGGAAACACCAATCAATATAATGTACACACAACAACAAATTAATACTAACAGATTTACAAGAAGAAGAATTATGGGTTGTAGCTGTTTCAAGATTTCTACTTTTGTAATTTGGTTTATATTCTCTGTTTCTCCTGTTTGCTCACTGGAAACTGAAACAATTTCGAATCAGACTTTTGAAGCATGGAAAGAGAAGATGATTATTAGAGATCATCTCATGAAGATCAATAAGCCTTCTCTCAAGACAATTCAGGCATGTTTTACTTTTTTCTTAATTCACGTCAGAAACAGCCTCTCTGCCTTCTCGAGGTACTTAATGTACACTCTCCCCACTTAATGAGATTAATTTTACTGAATATGTTGTTGTTGATGATGTTTTCTTCCCGTTTTCCTCTAATAAAATCACTACTTATTATTGATGCAGAGTTCTGATGGAGATGTTATAGATTGTGTATTATCTCATCAACAACCAGCATTTGATCATCCTCACCTAAGGGGAAACAAGCCTTTGGTAAATCACTTCAAATTACTCATTCAAACTTGGTTATCGAAAACTGAATTTATTCCAAAATATTTTACGTTAACAAAGTGTATATACACCAACAAGGATTGTGGTGGATTGGTAAGTATTCATTCATCTTTAACCAGAAGTCTCGAGTTCAAGTCCCCCTAGTACAGAGTCGTCGTTGTTAGAGAGTGTTTTACCCGCAATGTGTATATACTATATTTGATTTAGCACTAATATATTTGTGACTGTAGGATCCTCCTGAGAGGCCAAATGGACACAAGTCAAATCCCAATGAATTGGAAAACTTTCAATTGTGGAGTTTGTCTGGTGAAACATGTCCAGAAGGAACAATACCAATAAGAAGAACAAGAGAAATAGACATTCTAAGAGCATCTTCTCTTCAAACATTTGGCAGAAAAATCAAAACACCAATTCGAAGAGACACCATAAGTAACGCCCATGAGGTTCGTTTTTTCATCAATTTACAAACTTCTATCCACAACTTCTATATATGTGTTAAGTATTTTGTTTTTTACATTGTGGGAATTAAGCAGCATGCAGTTGGATATGTAAGTGGAGATGAATATTATGGAGCAAAAGCAAGTATAAATGTGTGGGCACCTCAAATATCCAACCAATATGAATTCAGTTTATCACAAATCTGGATTATTTCTGGTTCTTTTGCTGATGATCTCCACACAATTGAAGCTGGTTGGCAGGCACGCATTCTCCTTAACTCATCTACTCCCTCCGTTTCTATTTTGACTTGACACAGAGTTAAGAAAATAAACAAGATTTTTCAATCTTGTAGTCCCAAATTAAAGTAATGTTAAATGTACCAAAATATCTTTTAATCTTGTGGTCTTAAATATGTCACGTGAAAAATTGAAATTAAAATATTGTCAAAAAAACAAAGGGACTTTCATTCTTTTTTAAACGGACTAAAAAGGAAAGTAGATAATTTTTCTAGTCATATTATGAAGTTTGATTTATCATTAATATTTAAACAGGTCAGCCCAGAGATATATGGAGACTATTTTCCAAGATTCTTTACCTACTGGACTGTAAGTTGTTGTTACTTTACTATATATAAATATATTTTTATTCCACCTAATTAAACTTAATGATGGGATAATTATATTTAATTATACAGAGTGATGCATATCAAACAACTGGATGTTACAATTTGCTTTGTTCAGGATTTGTCCAGACCAATAATAGAATAGCTATTGGGGCTGCAATTTCTCCAACATCCTCTTATGATGGTGGCCAATATGATATCACCCTATTGATTTGGAAGGTAATTACTTTTTTAACCCCAAAAACTAAAAGTGAGGTCGTGGTCATGGGATCGGGGCGTTGGGCTACAGGATAAATGTCACTTGTGAAACTTGTTTTCTCTACCGAACTCATCCTTCTTCTTAGAGTCGAGGTTTTTGTTTTGGCAGTTGATTTTCTAAACATGGTTCTATAGTTCCAATCCTAATGTGTTTTTTCTTCGAAATGTATGTTAAAAGGAATTAAACTTGGAAATCGTTTTATTTAGCTGGCCAGGTTAATTTAGCAATATCTTGGAAATGTATATATAGTATATATTTTTATTGTTATTATTATATGTAGGGGAGGAAAAGAGAAACGGAACAGTAAATTACAAGTTAAAGTTGAGACAGTCTATTAATTATGTTACAATAATTTCCCAAAAATATACTTAATCTTTCCTCCCATTCATTGACTACAAATTTTGAATTCACTTCTAAGCTAGTCGAATATGTATGACATAGTTTGACTTGTTATGAAAGCAAGGAGAGACTTTTGAAATTTATGTCACTACACAAAAAATGGCAATTAATTAATGACAATAACTTAATTGTCGTAAATATGTTTTTCTAGCAGCAATTAGTAAATGTTTGTAAAGTCAATTGTGTCATTGAATGCAATGGCAATTAAAGTCTTTAGCACTCTTTGCTATTGTGCATATGTATTGATGCTAAAAGTTGTTTTTGTTCTGGTGTGTACTCATGACATGATTTGTATTTATATATATAAAAAATAAAAAGTGAAAATAATTGATGGATGCAGGATCCAAAGCATGGGAATTGGTGGCTAGAGTTTGGGTCAGGAGTTGTTGTAGGTTACTGGCCATCATTTTTATTTTCACATCTTAGGAGTTCAGCAAGCATGATACAATTTGGTGGTGAAATAGTGAATACTAGTCCTTCTGGATTTCACACATCAACTCAAATGGGAAGTGGTCATTTTCCTGCACAAGGATTTGGAAAAGCTTCTTATTTTCGAAATTTGCAACTAGTTGATTCAGATAATAGCTTAATACCTCTCACAAATCTCAAACTTGTGGCTGATCATCCAAATTGCTATGATATTCAAGGAGGGATTAGTTCTGTTTGGGGTCATTATTTTTACTATGGAGGTCCTGGTAAAAACCAACATTGTTCTTAAAAGGTATATGGTCCTCTTCTTTTTTCTCTTACAGTTTAGGGTGATAGGTTCTTTATCTTGCCAGCTTGGGTTATTCTTTCTATTCTACTTTGGGTCAAAAAGGTGATCCATTAGTTAGTTATACCACATGTTATTTAAAGAGGTGTGAAAAAGGAAATAGTGAATATGATATGCTTTTGTGGTTTCTTTCTTTTACAATATTTTCTTGGCTCAAATGGACTTATTGATAATATTTGAAGTGAAGACATGAAAATCATACAGTTATCTTAGATTCTTCTTTCAATCGTGTACATACTTGTATTCTATGACTGTCAACCATGAGATTGTAATGTCTCATTTTTTAAACAACTTTTTGATACAAATTCTCTCTATTTTTTTCCATACCTTTTCCTTTTAAGATATCATCCACCCTTACACTTATCGACCACATGCATTTGATGCTAATGACAATGTCTTTTTTACCTAGGAAATATTTGCATCGTCAGTGTAATTTAACTTGTTACTGCATGTTTCTTTCCAATTTGTCAATCCATGTTCCATTATACAACATGACCTCTTCATTAATTTCACATCAAGCATTAGTATTTTCATAGATTTCTGCTTCCAAATACTTCTTCCATTTCACAAATTACCTAGTTATAACAGCCATGACCATAATCCATCTCCGGAAAACAATCTTTCCTTCTGGGATGTCAAATGGGTGAATTGAAATTGAGGAATTTTCTCATATTAAAATAGATTGAAATAGAAATTGGATTTGATCATGATCCGCCCAAGTTTACTTTGGACTCAAACGGACTAAAAATAGCTTGGACTCACCTAATTTGATCCGCTTAATCTCAATACTTTTGACATATTATTTAACTTTTATAATCACAAATTGAATTTCAACTTTATAATCATAATGATAATGATAATGATAATCATAATCATCATAATAATAATAATAATAATAATAATAATAATAATAATAATAATAATAGTAATAAAAGGTTAAAAATTGATAGATAAATCCTAGAAGTTATAAAAATAGATAGTAATTCATATTGTCAATATAGGAACATACATTACATCAATGCAAATAAAGAGTCTTAAAACGGGTAAAAATTAGAAATTAAATTGAGCTCAACCGAAGATTCTTTTATAATCCGTATAAACCGATTTGCCAAAAATTCTTGCTATGTAACATCAAAGCTACTATAAACAAGTATAAAACAGAAAAAACAATTCAAACAACCAGCAGTCTTGACTCGTGAGTTAGACTCTTGGGTTTAAGCAAATATGCAGCATTGAAGCCGTGTTTTTTAACAGTATATGGAACATCAACTAATCAGCAGACATCTTTATACAAGAAAATGTGGCTAGCATACAAGCAATAAAGTCAAATAAATAACAAAAATTGGCACAACAAAACAATTTGCTTCGAATCTATGAGCTAAACCAGTTCATCTCCTGCAAAGCATTGGAACTCGTGACTTATCCGAGCCTCGCGCAAACTTAATTGGATTTGGATCATCATCTCGGTGTGGTTTTACGTAAGTCTCAACTCATATTCACCAGCCATGGTAATATATCGCACCCAAGGAAGAGCCTGATAACCACTTTTTTCAATTATCTTCAAGTAGCGAACCTAGCATGCATTAGAGGATCCACATTGGTCACAACTTTTGCAAATAAGCGGTTCCAGCTAATAAACAAAATTACATTTAGGCTGACCATGCGGTAAGTTCGCCAAACTAAGCCCACAAAAAAGGTCATAACAGGCATGATATTGTATCACGTTTTCCGTCACCAACCAGAAGAACAAGATTAGACAGAAACGTTCAATACTAAGTTCAAGAGTTAAGACTCACAAAGACTTGTTTGGTTCTCTTCTTTAGGATGCGGGGACAATCAGGCCTACACATTTAAGTTGGTTCTGTTGACTTCATCACCTCATACGTCACTTTATCAAAACTCATTTAGAGTTCCTCAGCTTATCAACTGTATTACTACCCGCCTCCAAACCATGCTCCCTCTCAAGGATAATAAATAGGGATAATACACTTTTTCCCCTGGACTTGTCCAGTTAATCCCAAAGAACACTTCAACTTTGCGGGCAACCTATGACCCCTTGAACTATTTCAAAGTGGAATTATTTGGCCCTTTTCTGCTGAGTTGGTGAAGGTGTCCTCCTGCGGGATTTTTTTCCCCATTCTTTCTGTCTTTCTTCCCTGTGCTGCTGAACTCGCATCCTCCGTTTTTTTTTTTCTTCAGCTTGTTACCCTTTGGCTTCTCTTATTTACTCTTTTTCAGTTTTTTCAGCTTTTTCCCCTTTTTTCCGTCTTATTTTTTTCTTCTTCAGCCGATTCTTCTTGTTCTTATTTTTCCAGTTTATTAATTTAATTGTATTAGCTTTTTCAGTTCTTTATTTTTATTTTTTCCGGCAGGCAGTAATTAGTAGTTAATTTCTGAATTAATTTTCTCTTAACGCATTGAATCCTCAACTCATAATGGTTTCTCAATACGATGGACTAAATGTGGACATGTATTACTAGAGTGCAGTAGGAATTTGACAAAAGGAAAATACTGAATAATCCAACTGAACTACAGCTATTTAGGACTCACCTGTATACCCGAAACTGTAAAATATGGTATCTCAAATTTCACACGTATAGGAGCTTTTCTTTCAGGAACTGCTTCTTCTGCTGTAATGCTGGGAAGTCTAAACTCTGCTCTCAACATATATTCCTGAAAATGAAATAAGAATTAGCATAAAAGAGATCTCAGTGAGAGAACAAACGGCAAAAAATAACTGAGCTACACCTTCAGCTATGACTAAGCGCACGCTTACCTTACCACCTGGAAAAGATTTTATCTTCCAAATCAATGCATCCTTTTCAGGTGCATAAGTAGATGATCCCATTGATGTACGAACATCTGGATTAGTTGCATCAGTTGGAACGGGCAACTCAATTTCAACGTTAGTTGCAGTGCTGAAATTGTCAAATAAACTCAAAACTGAACCAGCAACACATTGTAATATCATAATGCATGTCATCCAAGCTCCTACAGATTAAATGATGCAGCTACAATTAGGTGTGTAGCATAGTACAAATGGACATACCTTCTCTCCTTGAACTGACTTCGTGCTTTAACCAGAATTTCCACACGGCTCTTAGAATGTCTTTCCACTTGGGCTTCTACCCACACAAGAGGCTTTACCTGAGAGTAAGTAGTACTCACGTTTTAACCTATTGGATCAATGAAGGCACTAAAAAGATTTCAGTCAGATAGAGAGCACCAAAACATTATTGTACCTGTGTACTGAGTCTGTAGGTCATAACTTCGAAAGCCCCATCAGGAGGTATGAATGATATAGTACGATCATTCTCAAATCGGGCCAAACGCACACACCTAAGTTAAAGTAGAAGTTATAGAATGAGAGACGGGCAGAATAGGATGTAAGTGAGGGGGAAGGGAGATTGGTTGAGTGGGAGAGAGATGGGTTACAACTTGAACGTGGTCAAGTTATATTATAGAAAAGCCTGATTTTTTTCATTTTAAAAAGGGCAGCAAGGATTTTCCAATTAAAAACTGAGGACCACCCACTCTCCCCCCACTTGCTTACTCTATCGGAAGTTTTAAAAGATTATACTACATTTCCCAGAATATCATGATTTGTCCCCCTACTCCCACACCCACATTGGGCCAATTCTTGCATAAAGAATATATGCAAAAAGATGTTATAACACACAACAAAAATATAGTTGAATCACATACTGATGAAACTTGATATCATCTAGATCAATAGCCTTCCCCTTAGCATTACGTCCTTGTGCTTCCAGCAATACTCTATCATTCAGACCAAGCTTACACTCCGGCATACCACTGCAAGAGAAAAACATTATGGCTTCAGACCAGTACCACTCGATTAAACGGCTGGGTAAAGAACAAGATCTCAAAATTGAGACTAAAGAAAAGTGACGTGGTGGCATTTTGCAACTGGTTTACATTTAGCAGAAATTGGATTGCATTTAAACTAGTGAAAACCTTATGGGAGATCAAAAGGTATGCAGTCCTTGAGTCAACATTTAAATCCTAGATGTTTTCATAGACATGCACTAGTGATGCTACTATTGAGGCAGCTCATTAGAAAAATGAGGAAATGCAGCAAGAAAGAACTCCAACAACTCAACTGTGTTAACCTCAAGTGAAAGGCTCGGAGAACAAGGTTGCAACTTACATGTAAATATGGCCTTAGTGATGACAGAATCATAATCAGCATAGAACATTTTCACACTGCTAGAAATAGTTCAAAGCATATTAAAAAATATTTAAGATCAGACAGCTATATTTAGAAACATCCCAGAGGTTTTAGGCTTTATCTTGGCTTCTGAACAAACTGTTTTAATCTTCAGAAAAGGGGCACCAATCTCAACTTTCACAGAAGTTAACACTTCTGACGTATAATGTCATAAACGAGAACCACTACAAATGTCCCCATAGTTAACAGAGTTCTTACAATCATCAATCTTATATACAACAGGGTCAAGCCCTTTGTGTTAAGAAAATTATACTCCATCTAACACATTAATGGCCAAAAGTCTGTCGGCAAAGCCATATATGTTGGCTATACAGGTACAGTTGCTCTGCACCTTATGACATTAACTGTACCTACCTGTTTTCACTGTCCCCAGCTGATGTTCTAAGCTCAAAATCAGCTCCAAAGTTCTCACTTTTTCCACCTATAGTAATGATAGGAATTTTCTTTGATTGAAGTTTACTTTAACAATTATATAAGCTAAATACAATTAAGAGAGAACAGTTGTTTAATTCTATGAAGCAGCTAACCTTGCCAAAAATTACTTCTGATTATACACCTCTACTTTTACAATGAGGGGAATGGGAAGGAACAATATGTACTTCAAATTTGAAAATTGGTGGCTCGAGAAAGAGGGCTTTGAAGAAATGATTGGTGGATAGTTGCCTTCATTTGTAATTCAGGGGAGGCCTGAATTCATTCTGTCCAAAAAAAAACTGAAAATTGCTCACAGAAAGGTCGAAAAGAGTTGTGCCAAAGCTAATTTCCAACTCTCAGATGGCCTTTTTGAAAGGGAGACAGATTATGGATGCGGCACTTATTGCAAATGAATGCATTGATTCCACACAAAGGGAGAAAAATACAGGTATCATGTGCTAGCTCGACATTGAGAAGGCATACAATCCTGTTAATTGGGGTTTCCTTTTAGACATACTTAAAGACATGGGGTTTGATAGGAAGCGGCACAATGATTTGGTACTACATCAGCACAATCAGATTATCAGTTCTCATTAATGGCTCTCCACGGAGTTTATTTGCTAGCAAGAACAAAAATGGGGATTTGGTACTGCATCAGCACAATCAGATCCCCAGTTCTCATTAATGGATCTCCACAGAAATGCTTTACTACTCAAAAGGGTATTGGGCAAGGTGATCCAATTTTTTCCATTTTTGTTCTTGCTGGTGACGCTTCACATAAGCAAATTGCTTAACTTTCCTGTAAACCAGAGTTGTATCAGAGGTCTCAAAGTAAGCAGTGGGTCACACAATTACCTGTCTCTCTCACATCTTTTATATGCTGATAATACCATAATCTTTTGAGGTGAGGCAACTTAGTTACATGAGATTGATCCTGAAAGTCTTTAAAGTTGTATCAGGTTGCACATCAATTGGTCGAAAAGTAGACTTCTCCCAGTTAATCAAGTTTAGAATTTACAGGTTCTAGCAACAGTTTTGGGGTGCAATACTGATAGCCTTCCTACTATTTATTTGGGCTTACCTTTAGGGGTAAAACTTAAATCATATTCCATTTGGCAAGGTGTGATTGAGAGGTGTGAATTAAAGGTTCTCTCTGATTGGAAGAATCAATACCTTTCTTTTGGAGGTCACTTGATTCTAATTAATAGTGATTTGGATTCCATGCCCACATACGCTATGGCTATGTTTTGGTTTTCAATGCCTCTGAAGGTGGAGAAAAGGTTAGACAGATTGAGAAGAGATTTCTTTCAGCAAGTTAATAAGGCAAGCAAGACCTTAAACTTGGTCAGGTGGGACATTGTGATTCTGAAGAAAGAGAGGAGGACTAGGTATCAAGAATTTAAGGGTGCAGAATAGAAGTCTCTTAATGAAATGGCTATGGAGATTCAACTTTGAAGGTACTTCTTTCTGGAGGAAAGTTACAACAGAGAAATATGACCTCCTGAATGAATGGTCCTCTAATATGGGATGTCCACCACAAGGAGTAGGTATCTGGAGAAATATCAGGGCTCTATGGCCTGCTTTCTCAGCTAACATTGGTATCAAAGTGGGCAATGGCAGAAAAGTCTCTTTCTGGAAGGACACCAAGATTCGGCATTCCCCTCTCAAAGATCAATTTCCTATCTGTTTTAGTATAGCACGAGATACAAACCTCACTGAAGCACAAAGCAAAGAAGGAGAGAACTGGAACATACTTCTAAGAGGGAACCCAAATGACAGGGAAAAGGAGAGTTCTGTAGAAGTTGTTGGTCTTCTAACTTCATTTAAAGAGCTTAACAACAGTGAGGATAGCTTGATATGGAAGGGGCAACGACATGGTCGTTTCACAGTGAAGTCCCGTTACTCTTTGCTTATCAGGAACCAATACACACATGGCCCATGGAAGCAGGTGTGGAACTCCAAAGCACCAGTGGAAGTAATGTGCTTTGTGTGGTTAGTGAACAGAGAAGCTGCTTCATTCCAAGATAATCTACAAAGGAGGGGCATCCAACTAGTCAATAGATGTTATTTGTGTGGAAAGGAAGAAGAATCTAGTAACCGTCATTTCCTTCACTGTTCTTTCACTTTACAGATATGGTAGATGTTCTATATTATTTAGGCCTTGAATAGGTCATGCCAGTGGCGAACTCTGATTTGATGTTCCATTGGCATAAAAAGTACCTATTTAAGAGATTGAAGAAGGCACGGAAAACTATACCTGCCCATATTTGGTGGTGCATTAGGAAAGAAAGGAACAATAAATGTTCTGAAGTCTGCAACAACTCCATTCTGAAGACCAAAATGGACTATCTACTTTTGATTTCTTTTTGTTGTAAATTGGAGTAGATAGATGATGTTGAACCCCTGCTACAGATGATAGAAACTTGTTTTTGAGAGAGAAGGTAACATTAGGTGATAGAAACTTTTGTATACTTCAGTTCTTCCCTGGGGTTTTCATTATTCTTTTAACGCAATTTTTTCTCTCCTACCCTTTCTTGCTCAGAATTCGGATGTAATCTCAACACTATCTTAGTGCTATTTGTCGTATAGGAAATCAACAACACTTACCATTTCAAGAAAAAACAGTGCAAAAGTTCTTTTAAAACCAGTACTTCCACCTTAATAGTATTGATAGTTCAGACTACAGCCTCACCAATTTTTCAATTTTAAGGAACTTGTTTTCCAAGAGAAAATGTTTTCTAAAAAAGTTGGCCAACCAAACATGAGAAAATTCCAAAACATTTTTTGGAAAATGTTTTCCTCCATGCCGAACACACACCCTAGAACACTGCTGGTTATGATGGCGAGAAGAAGTGAGTACGAAACTTGATTTTTTGTGGTGATTCTTAGGGAGAAAAGTAAGTAATTGATGATAGAACTTTTTGGGGCTGGCTTGGATAAAGATTGAATGCAAATCTGATTTTTTTATTACCATGACAAGGATAAAGTCAAAAATCCTTTACCACCTATAGACATGAAATAGATATTTATCACCCACTCATGCTAGGGAATCATACACTGACATTTCACTTTTACCGATACAAGTACGAATATGCAAAGAGTGACACATACATACATACATAAATACAGCTATATCTAGGAGAAGTGCAAACCTCAAGTATGTCCGCATCTTCAATGCACCGACAACATCTGACCTCACTATTTGCCCATTGCTATTAACAAGTATATTAACACTCTCCACAACATCCAAAAATACCTGAAAGAAAAAAAAAATTAAATATAGGCCACTAAAAGAAGCTGTCTATTAAATAAAACATAAAACTTACTTCATTCTTCTTGTATTGGATCCCTTCACTGCGCCAGGACACAGCATTTGTAACTGCCATTGGAGGCCTTTGTGTAACCTCCATTCTATATGCATCAGTTTTTATAAACTCGCTGAGAATTTTTGCTTCAGTATATTGAGGATAACCAAAGTCCATCATTTCATCAAGTAATTCATACTGCACAAGACAACATAATTCCAGTCACAGCTACTTAATGATTCTTTTCCAGCCACATACTTTTTTTTCCAAAAAGAAATAAAATGTTCCTTGTACCACTACAACAAAATTATCTCGTAGGGATTCCTCTTCTAGCTCTTCAAAGTAATGCTTAAAGACCTGCCAGCAAACCAAATAAAAACAAATGAATAATTCTCCCCAACTACTCAACAAATAAATTCATCTCAAACCAGCATACTAAGAGCACATGTTTTTAAATGCAATTGAATTAAGTAGATATTTTCTGTATAACGATAGTTGATTTGTTAAAGATAGTTAAAAGGGTCATGTGACTGGCATGGGTGTTGGTCAGGGAGGCGGTTAGAACTTAGAAGAACACTTACATAGGCTCTATAAATGTATTAGTGCGAGGTAATTCATTATGGCTCGGATAATATAAATCTCTTCTCTTCTCTTCTTTGTAAAGCTTCATTTACCAGAAGTTCAAATCTGCTGATTCAATTTACTTCATGCATAGAAATTGACTGAGTTGTTTAATTTCATTTTTAAGACGGCGAAGATGCCTGAAGCATGCAGATGGAGTATGATGATTCTATTGTACAAGAAAATGGTAACATTCAAAATTGCAACTATAGGGTATCAAGCTGCTAAGCCACACTATGAAGGTTTCGGAAAGGGTGGTGGAGATGAGGGTAAGGAGGGTCGTGACTATTTCCGAGAACCAGTTCGGATTTATGCTAGGACGCTCGACTACAAAAGTCATTCATCTCGTAAGGAGAGTGTGGAGCAGTATAGGGAGAGGAAGAAGGACTTACACATGGAGGTTCCCAAGGAGGTTCTATGGAGGTGTTTGGAGGCTAGATGTGTACCTATGTCGTACACTAGGTCAATTAAGAACATGTACGATGGAGCTAAGATTCGAGTAAGGACAGTGAGAGGAGACTTGGATCACTTTCTTGTTTTGATAGGGTTGCACCAGGGATCAACACTTAGCCCGTTTTTACTTGCCTTGGTGATGGATATATTGAGTCAAGGTGAGGTATCATGGTGTATGTTATTTGTGGATGATGTAGTTTTGATTGAAGAGACTCACAATAGAGTTAATGCTAAGTTGGAGGTGTGGAGACAATATCTAAAGGGTTCAGGTTCAGCAGAACCAAGACTGAATACTTGGATTGCAAGTTCACTGATGTGACACATGCGGCTGACATGGAAGTGAGGCTTGATACATAGGCCAGACGTAGTTTCAAGTATCTTGGGTTTACTATCCAGGGTAATAGAGAGATTGAGGAGGATGTCACTCACTGTATTGGTGCAAGGGATGAAATGGAGGCTTGCATCTGAAGTCCAATGTGATAAGAAGGTGTCACCTAAACTTAAAAGCAAGTTTTATAGAGTGGTGATTAGACCAACTATGTTGTATGGGGAAGGGTGTTGGCCAATCAAGAACTCTCACATTCAAAAGATAAAAGTGGCAGAGATGAGGTTGTTGCGATGGATGTGTGAGTATACTAGGAGAGATAGAATTAAAACTGAGAATATCTGAGATAAGGTGGGAGTGACTTTGGTGGTAGACAAGATGTGGAAGCGAGGTTGAGATGGTTCGTCCATGTGATGAGGAGATGCAGGATTACCCCAGTGCAGAGGTGTGAGAGGTTGTCTATGGATGGATTCAAGAAAGGTAGAGGTAGACCGAAGAAATATTGGAGAGAGGCGATTAGACAGGACATGGTGCAATTGCAGCATACCGAGAACATGACCATGGATAGAAAGGTGTGAAGGACATGAATTAGGGTAGAAGGGTTAGTAAGTACTCCCTCCGTTCCATTTTTTGTGGCACCCTTTCCTTGTTAGTCCATCCAAAAATACTATAATTAGAAACAATTTAACTTTCAAATTTCTTTTTTACTTTATCCTTAATGAAATGATTTACCACCACATAAATATCTAAGGATTGTTTTACACCACAAGTTTCTAAAGTCTTTCTTTTTTTCTTAAACACCATGTCAAGTCGAACGGTGCCACATAAAATGGTACGGAGGGAGTAGTAGTGCGTCCATACTAGTAGGTAGGAGTGCATTGTCTTGTTGCCCTTACTAATAGTTGTAATACTACTCTTGTAGTTTTTTGTTCTTCGATTTATGTTACTATCTGTAGTTCCGTGTTGTTTGATCATAGTATTAAATTATTGTAGTACTATTCTACTACTATCCATTGTTTTTGTTACTATCTATTGTCTCTTCATACTACAATACCTCTCTTTTGGATGACCTGGGTAGTTTCAAGTACCAAGGTGCCATCACAACGCCAAATTTTGGTGACAGTTGGTTAGTTGGGGGGGCAGAAGAGCAGTTTAATAGGCTTTGTAAATGTATTAGTGCAAGGTAGTTCATTTTGGCACAGATGATTAAAAATTCTTCTTCTGTCTTCTTCACAATAAAGCTTTGTGTACTAGAAGTTTAGATCTGGTGATTGAATTACGTGCATGCATAGAAATTGCGCTAAATCAGGTGAAGTAAGCAAATGTCAATGTCACTTACATCAACAACACGGTGTAGAAACAGAAGAATACTAGCAGCATTACAATTCTGCCTTGATGCGGTCATGAGGTATACATTATTGTGCTGTATAAACATATATGTCACACCATTATCATATGCAACAGGATCTTGAGGGTCACCCTGCAAGTGATCAAATTTTAGCACTTAAATTAGTCAGAAAAAGTAAACTCTGTCTTCTCCAACTAAGTGTTCATAGTCAGCTGTCTACGAAAGAAACAAAAAAGAAGATCAATATAAACCTGCAGAATGCGAAGAAACTATTGAAATCTGTATCAACTCAACTATAACTTCCTAACTTCATTCTCTTTTCACAACATTTTCATCATTTAGAAAAGAGGCATCCTAACCAATGGAAAGTCATTCACAACCCATGCTTGCATAATAACTCAGATTGAAGCTTCAACGAACATATTTACCAAACTAGAAAATTTCAAACGTGCTAAACCACTTATAAAACGGTCTTTCATTCCTCTTTACTCTATTTAGCATTAAAATGCAGCATTCCCACTAAAGGCATTAACTTAGATAAAGTCTATTTAGCTTTAAAATGCAGCATCTCCAGTAAAAGCATTAATTTGCATAATTCTACTCTTGGAGGCAAACTTGCATTTCCAAGTTAAATAAAATTGGCAATATAAATTAAGAGAAGCGAAGATACTGCTTCAAGCGAGCAGTGGCATTTGCTTCTAAGTCGAGTTACAATTCCGAACCAACTGAGTCTTGTACATTCTAGATCTGTCTTTACTATCAGTCTATCTTCTGATCGTAGTCGAAATCTGCAGACATTTTGACAAATAAATCTAGAGATAACAGAAAAAAGAGCAAGAGAAAACCTCTTTCTCAAGGAGCTTGGTGAAGAATCGTTCGGCCTGGACGGAGGAGACATCTCCACGGAAATCACGCCAAACCAGTACTCTGCCTTTGATGTCAAGGAGGAACAGCGCCGATGCAGCCCCTGCCATGTGATGTAGCAGATCGCCAATCAGAATCGGCGAATATAGCGATCTCCGAGGAGATCTAGAGGTGATTGAGAATTGATTTTGTAATTTGTTATGATTGAAGGCACTATAGTTTCAGATGGATCAGATGGATTTTCCAATCAGCTAACTGAATTTTTCACATTATTGATTCATTGTCATTTCTTTGCTTTGTGATCCAAATGTAGCTCCGATCAAGTTATTTCTATGTTTTTCACATCTCAGTCTATGGACCTCCTAAGGCCCAATTCTGTCATCTATAGCCTATACATGGCCAAATACGATATGTGGTTCGGATTTTTCAAATATCAAATCAAATTATTTGTGTTGAATTTTTAAATATTTAAATCAAATCAAATTAATAAAATTTGGGTTTTCAACTTCATATTTTTCATGTTTTTGGAGTTTTCCGTGAAATATTCATACAAAAATAACTTGTGTTTCAAATATTTCTTTAGTCCTACCAAAACATAACTATCTAAGGTGTTTCTTAAGAAAATAACACAAAATATGATATGAGTAATGACACTAAAATATTCAACAAAAAATAATTATGAAATTGCAATAAATAAATATTGTAAATTAATAAGTCATAATAAAAATGTTCATAATTTAAAAGTACTAAATCATGTTAACATAAGTTTAACAAGTATTAATTACATGATTAAAATTTTAAAAAAAGTAGATTATTTATTTTAAATGTCTAAACCAATGTAAAGCTAAAGAAAAAATATTAAACAGTATTGACATTCTTAGTGTTGAATTAAGAAAAGAACTGTCAGCATTAGAATTATTATTATTATTTAGCATTAGTATTAATTTGATTTTGATTTTGATTTTGATTCAAGCTTTATTAGAGTTACTAATATCTATAGATATATACTAATATCTATGGACTATAACATTTATTAGACCATTCAAAATTCTAAGTCTCAAAAACTTGAAATAATATGTTAAAAGATAAAATTATGAAAACGTATAAGAAATATTTAGAAATTGTATCAAAGTAAATATTTCTATGTATAAAATAAATTTTAAAAATTATATATATAATGTGGGGTTGGTTTGGTCTCGAATTGACTTTTTTTAGTTAAAACCAAGTCAACCCAAGTATAGTCGAGTTTTCTTTTTCCAATACTAAACCAAGTCCAAACAAACCTTCAGTCAGATTTTTTTTAATTTGACTCGATTTGATGTTTTCTTTGATTTTCGATTCAATTTTGTACATTTGTAATGACCAGTTTTTAGCCATAGATTTTTAAATATCTTTAGTAAATAATTTTTGAGTGAAGTTTTATATGTTTGGTCATAATTCTTTTTAAAAATATATTTAATTTTATAAAAAAATATAATTTATATTCATAAGTTTTAAAAATTATTTAAAATATTCATATATTTATATTATTATTTTATAATGAACATACTCTGTGACAAAAATAAATTATAAATTTCAATTTACTTTTAAAGGAGCATTCAATTTCTATATATTGTATTTAACAAATTCTATGAAACAATATTATTATATACTGATAACGCTCAAATGTCCTCCTTAAAACTAAGTACAAGGGACAGCGGTCGTAGTCAATAAAAAATCCAACGAAGAGTCGGGGTCGAATAGAGAATGGTATATCGTGGAGAATTCCTATCAAGAAATTTGAATTTTAAGATCGTTCATTTGCAACAGTAAGAACTAGTGGGTGGATAATTACACCAATTTAATATAAAGCTTTGGTTATCAATTATTACAATTAAACTAAAATGTCGAAAAGTTCAAGAGTTAAGAAGCAATCTAGGGGTGCGGGGATTGAAAATTGATGTCACATAGGGGTAATTGTGTTGCTCTATAGTGATGAACATTCATGAATAGGCTAAGTCATTTTCATTGACGCTAATCATCTCTCAATCTCAAAGCATATATGCATAGAATCTCCTTTGGGTCTCATCTAAATGTCAACCTAAACAACCAAATATCTTACTCTATTCTCTCTTTCAAGAACATGGCAAATAGATCTGACCCATAACCTCTACTTCAAGCAAGTTACAGACATCAAATCTAAATTGTTAGTATCGAACTGTTTACCCACTCCAATCAATCTCTTTCGAGCATCAACCGGAGATCGGAAGTAGGAATTAAGTTTGCAACCTTAACTCACAAATTAACCCCATGCAAATTAAACCAAATTTATGTATGAACAACAGCCAAACAGAGAATAGCACAATACCCACTACATTAAATCAACACTCAACCCCATAATTGCACCCCTAGATCTTGGGGTTTTAGCCACCCATTACAAAAGGTAAAGAGAGTATACCTTCCATGAAAGCAATCATGGGTAACATGAAATTAAGCAATTACAAGTAAACTCACTTTGGATTCAACTTCAATTTATCAATTTCAAGCACAAAGTTTTAAAACCCCAAAAGCTAGAAAAGTGTTCTTCAAAGATAAAGTGTTCTCTCTCTAAACTCTTCACACACTCTGATATTCTCTATTCTATGTCATCTGATATTTAATTTCTCTCTCCTTTGGGCTATATATAATTTCCCAAAATTAGACCCAAAATTCCACTACGTGACTCAATAGGCGACATTAGTCAGGCTCGCCGCCTCAGCTCGCCTTTTTATTCCCTTAGGCTTCAGGTGTTTGAACCTAAGTTGGAGAACTCGATTGAGTCAGTCTTTCACGTTCGGCGAATCGCCGAGTATCACCTTGGTTTGATTGTCGAGCATTCAATCTTTTCTTTTCACACTGTCATTTTGGTGATGTTCATCAAGTCCGTCTTTCTCATTCGGCGCATCGCCTTCTCCACTAGAGTCCGCCGACCTGCTTTGATAGACACAAGTGCTATGCAATGTCATGTTCGGTGAGGTCGTGCTCAATTTGTGATCGGCCCTTCTTGTTAGGTGATCAACAATAAATAGTTTGCACTTCTTTTTGCATTTTTGGTCATTCTTTCAAACATCAATCTCTACATTGTCCAATTGCCTTCATAGCTGCAAATCATCAAAATTAGGCATTGAAGACACTAATAAATGAGCTAAATATACCTTAAATGAGTGCAAATCTACCACTCATCAATACCCCCAACTTAAACTTTTGTTTGTCCTCAAGTAAATCAAGAACACAAAAAACTCAATAAGGGTGTCTACAACAGTACTCAATGAGAGCTAACAAGCAAGCGTCATTGAAAGACTACTCTTAATCAACATGCTACCCTCAATCATGATCAAAAAGCTCCAAATGATGACTAGTTGTTCTCAACACAAGATCAAGCTCACTCTAGCTTCTTATCTAATGCAAGAACATGTTTCAACAAATGCATTCAGTACCCTCACATCAAGAACAGTTCTATGCTCTCACAAGAAAATCAACAAAGGTGTACAAAATCAATGCAACTCTCACTTTCTCAAAAGAGAAACACATGCATGCTTTGTCCTATAGGTTTGCCCATATTTTCCAATCATCACATAACCTATTTCATGCAAGATCTCAAGGATATTTTAGGTTTGTAATGGGGCTGGTTAAGGTATGGTCAATTTGGATCGGTGATTTTACCTTTTCAAAGCATTGTTTCAATCATCATCACCTCTTCTCAAGTTCTTTTCTTTCTTTTTTTCATTTGAGAACTCAAACTTTGACTTGTCACTCAATTTATTTGAAATTCCCTTTATTTCATCCACTTTTCTTTTTCATTTTTTCATTTTTCAAAAGCATTTCAATCACAATGACTTTTTTTATAAGGAGGGATTCTTCTTTTTGTAACAACTTTCAAAGTTGAGTCTCATTTCATCTTTCTTTATCCTTCACTTAACTTTCATTCTTCCTTCCTTTCCACACCCCAACTTAGACTTTTGGCCTAAGTTGGCTATCTAAACATAACAATGTTACAAAAAGAATTTTTGGTGAGAAGGAAGGGACAATTTGGTTCAAGAGGCTTTCTTTTGTTTTTTATCAACAAATAGATTAGTGTCACGGACTAAAAGTCTCACTAAAGCTCCGTGCGACACTTGACAACTTACTCACTAATCTTTCAAGATCTTGTAAGCTCAAGTAAGCCTTTTGAAACTAAGATCGCTAAGAGAATGTAAAGAAAGACTTAGAAAGACTTAGAGAGTTTTGGAAGAAGGCTTTGTATTGCTTGGAAGATTGCTTACAACTTGAGTGATGCCTTGCAAATGAATGCCCCCTCTATTTATACTACAGCCTATGGGCTAAAGTGCAAATAAAAATTACTTTACAAGTCCCTAAAGTATTTACACTTTGGTCCCTTTCTAGAATTCTCTACACTTTCTAGGGAATTCTAAAGTATTCTTGAAATATCTAAGGGGTTCTAGAGTTCTCCATAAGCCTCTCCATAACTCTAGATTCTTCTCCCCTATTTCGGTGCCGAATTTGAACAGTGAAGTGGCGGGACATGACACTCTCCCCCACCTGTTGATGCGACGATCGTGGCGCACTACTGTAAAAACACCCGGATTTGGTCCTTAAACTGCCACAAATTTTCATATCTCTCCCATGTGGCCTCCTCCGGAGTTTGTCCCATCCAGTGAACAAGGAACATGGCGCTGGCTTGCTGGCCTCGCTTCCGTTTGGCTTGATAGTCTATGATAGCCTCAATCTCTCAGTCATGCGAGGCGGTGACCGTTATGGGTGCCCGTCGTGACTGGTTTCGGCTTGGGTCTTCCTTGTCCTCATGGTATGGCTTGAGGTCGCTTGCATGAAAGACCAGATGGATTTTGAAGTGTGGAGGCAACTCCACCTTAGAAGAGATCTTGCCCACTTTTGCAAGGATCTTAAATGGGCCCTCATATTTTCGCACTAAGTTTAGATGAACTCCCCTTAGTGCTTTGAACTGCCTTGGATTGAATTTCACCAAGACCATGTCTACAACTTGATAATCCGTGGGACGTCGTTTACGGTCGACAAATTTCTTCATCTTCTTCGCTGCCTTATCCAAGTAGGACTTGGGCAGTGTCGAGCTGTTCCTCCCATCCCTTGGCAAGATGGTAGGCTCCCAAACTCTTCCCCTGGAAAGCGGCCAGTAGAGAATTCAAAGTTTGGGGTTGTTGGCCTCTTGCCAACTCAAATGGTGTGCGCCCGGTGGACTCACTCCTTTGCAAATTATAAGAAAACTACGCCATGTCTAGGAGTCTAGCCCAATCATTCTGGTGTGCACTGACATAGTGCCTAAGATAGCACTCTAATAGAGCGTTAGCACGCTCAGTCTGGCCGTCGGTCCGTGGGTGGAAACTTGTGGAGAAGTTAAGCTCCGTGCCAAGTGTCTCAAATAGTTCCCTCCAAAAGTTCCCAGTGAAGCGGGGGTCTCGGTCGCTGATGATATACATCGACAGCCCCCAATACTTCACTGCATTCTTGAAAAATAATCGAGCAGCCTCCTTAGCGGTGCAACCGGCTGTAGCGGGCATGAAGGTAGCATACTTTGAAAACCTGTCCACTAAGACATTATCGTTCCATACCCGTCAAACTTGGGTAAGGACGTGATGAAGTCCATGGTCACGCTTTCCCATGGGCATTCTTCTACGGGTAGTGGCTCCAGTAGTCCTCCCGGTTGCCTTTGTTCCACCTTGTCTTGTTGGCACACAAGACAAGTCTGCACATAACACTCGATGTCATCCCGCATGCGTGACCAATAATAGATTGCCTCGATCAATGCCCTCGTATGTCACTGCCCCGGATGCCCAGCCCACTGTGTATCATGGATCTTCTTAATGATTCACAGCCTGATAGACCCGAACTTGGGTACATAGACCCTCTGACCGGATGTGAACAAAACGCCATCTTCCACCCAAAATCACCTTGTCTTGCCTTGGGCGGCCAATTCCATAAGCTTCTTGGCCTCCGTATCGTGTTTCACGCCATCCTTGATCACATCTTGAATGTCACAATGGGCCGTAGTGATGGCAGCAAGCTCGTCCTTCCTACTCAGTGCGTCGGCCACTACATTGCCCCATCCCGGCTTGTACTCCAAGACGTAGTCGAACTCGGCCAGAAAGTCTTCCCACCTAGCCTGCTTCGGGGTGATCTTCTTTTGTGACTGGAAGTAGCTAGTGGCCACATTATCGGTCTTGACCACGAACTTGGAGCCTAGTAAGTAGTGTCTCCACGTGCGTAGACAATGTACGATGGCCGTCATCTCTTTCAATTGCATCGTGTAGCGTCGTTCGGTCTCATTGAGTTTGCGGCTCTCGAACACTATTGGGTGCCTATATTGCATTAGGACTTCCCCAATGGTGAAATCTGAAGCATCCGTATGCACTTGGAAGGTCTTTGAGAAATCATGTAGCGTCAAGACCGGCTCTTCCGTCACCGCGGCCTTGAGACCTTCAAATACTTTTTGGCACTCCTCGCTCCAAACCCATGACTTATTCTTTTTCAATAACTCGATCAGCGGAGCGGCCTTAGAAGAGTAGCCACTGATGAACCTGCGATAGTAATTCGCAAGTCCAAGGAAGGATCTTAGCTCGGTCACTTTTGTGGGCGCCTCCCACTCTTTGATCGCCCGGATTTTAGCCTCGTCCATCCGGAGTTCACCTTGGCTGATGATATGTCCTAAGAAGTGTACCTCGTGCAGGGCGAACTCACATTTCTCTCGCTTGATATATAGTTGGTTCTCCCGTAAGACTTGGAAAACCTTATTTAAGTGCTCCACGTGCTCCTCCAAGGTGTTACTATAGATGACTCCAAGTAAACCACCACGAACTTGTACAGGTAGGGATGAAAGATCTTATTCATCAACGTTCAAAAGGTGGCGGGTGCATTGGTTAGGCCGAAGGGCATCACCAACCACTTGTAGGCTCCATATCTTGTCACGCACGCTGTCTTTGGCTCATCTCCCTCCGCGATGCGAACCTAGTAGTATCCCTTCCAAAGGTCCACCTTGGTGAAATACTTGGCCTGTCCAAGTCTATCAAACAAATCTGCAATGAGCGGGATGGGATACTTGTTCTTAATTGTTACCTTGTTAAGCGCCTGGTAGTCGATGCATAGTCGCAATGACCCATCCTTCTTCTTATGGAACAACACTGGCGCGCCATAAGGTGCTTTGGACAGGAGAATTTGACCGGCCTCGAGGAGCTCTTTCAGTTGCTTCCTTAGCTCCTCTAACTCGGGTGGAGCCATGCGGTAGGGTGCATGTGTGGGTGGCTTGGCTCCAACCTCTAACTCGATCTTGTGGTCTACCTCGTGCCTAGGAGGTAGAGTCTTTGGCAGCTCGTCTGGCATCACGTCCTTGTTCTCTTCATGGACCTTCTCTATGATCGGTGGCAACGACTCCTAGCACCATTGTTTTCTCCCGAACTTGCAATGGTGGCTATGAACGTCGGCTCCCCCTTCTTAAGGCCCTTCACGATCTGCATGGCCGACAGTTGGGCATGTCCTTCCTTCTTTGGCACCTTGACTAGAGGTACCATACAGGAACCTTCCCGCTCCTTGACCATGAGTCATTGGAGGTAGGGGTCGATCATGGTATGGCACTTTTGGAAGAACTCTTGCCCAAGAATGATATCAAATATATCTAAAGGAGCTACGGTAAAGTTGGTCTTACCTTTCCACTTCCCCAACGTGATGCTTACTCCTTGGGAAACTCCGCACACGGGAGTCGGTGGTGCATTGACTGTCTTGAGGTGGGTGTTGCTTGGATTGTAACTCAGCCCCAACCTTGTTGCCATCGCCTTGGTCATGATGTTGGCTTCTTTCCTAGAGTCTACCATGGCACGAGCTGGTCGTCCATTGATGGAGATGTCTACATATTGTGTGCTAAAATATCTCGGCTTCTCCGTCTGCTTGGCTATCTCCCCGCATAGTCCAACCATGCCTAACTGCGTCGTGCCCGCATCTTGACCTTGCTCCTGTGCGTCCTTCTCTTTTCTCTCATGTAGAATGGCACCAAGTTTCTTCATCTCGGGGCACCTAGCATAGCCATGCGGTGCATCACATATGTAGCAACCATCTCCCTTGGTGGTCTGCACCTTCCGCTCGGTATAGTTTTGGCGCCCGAACCGCTTGCCGTCCGACTTGTAGGAGTCGTGCTGCTTAGGATGTGCCTGCTGCTCCTTCCCTCGGCCACGATCTCACCCACCTTTAGCATGATTACTCCTTGTATCCTTGCCTTTCGTCTTGTCATGCCGGTCATGCTTGAAGTTGGTCAAAGCTTCGGCTTGTGTGATGGCCTCGTCGATGGTCTTGACTTGTCGCCGCTCCAACTCCGTCTTGGCCCAATTTTGCAATCCGTCCATGAAGTGGAACAACATGTCTTCGTCCGTGAGGTTGGGAATCTGAAGCATGAGGGTGGTGAACTCCTTCACGTATGCCCGAATGCTGCCTGTTTGCTTCAATTCCATAAACTTGCGCTTGATCTCATAGATGACGTTGTTTGGGAAGAAGGCTTTCTTGAACTCTTCTCGGAATTGCTCCCAAGTGTTGATGGTGCACAACCCCTTCCCTATCTCGGACTCCTTGCATCTCCACCATAGCATGGCATTCTCCAAAAGATACAACACGACAGTTTTGATCTTGTTCTCATCGCTCCTCACCTGACTACACTTAAAGTAATTCTCCAAGTGCCATAAGAAGTTATCCACCTCTTGGGTGTCACAGATGCCTTTGAATATAGGTGGCTTGGGAGCTTCGACCCTGGCCTCCCTATCTTGGTCGGATGACGTAGATCCTCCAGCTTCCGTGCCCTCCTTGAGTGCTTTCATCTCGGCCTTCATGGTCTCAATCGTGCTCAACGCCTCCATGAGCCGACACTCCAAGGAAGTGATGGCCTCCTTCATCTTGAACTTGGCCCGCTGGCGTTGTTGACACCCAATTTTGACCCTCCACAATTTGATTAATTTTCAAACTTCTTCAATTTCAAACAATTTGAAATAATTATTTTCAAAAATTAAAAAATACTTTGATAATCGTATTCAAGGCCTTTTTTCATATATCTCTATATATGAGTATAAATTTTGATTTATATATTTACTGCTTTTAATAAAGATTATGAAAATCATTAAGATAATGTTTTAGTTAAGTATATTTTATTTTCCTAAAAAATAGACTTAATCAACATATTGGTCTTTTATTTTGAAATAATTGTTTTATATTGTTACGATTCAGAATTTTAATAGTTAATTAAATACGTGATTCATTTCGTTCCCCACCTCTATCAATTTTTATTAACATTTTTTACCAGGGGACCTTTTCCCTCTTGAAATTCTTTGAAATCCAATTGGAACCTCAACTTTTAAGCCCAAAAGACCAATTTTAGCCCAAATCTCTTATTCCCAAAACCCAATTCTTTTAGCCCACAATTTCATTACTCCACCGACCCAGTATATAAACGCGGCCCCACCCGACCTGATACTCTTCTTCTTCACGCGAAAGAACATCGACCAACTCTGCAAACCCAGAAATCGAGCCCATACCAGTCCCTATCACGTGTGTCCATCCTCTTCTCTCCTCTGTTTCTTATCCTTTTCGTACAAAGAAGTTGGAGAATCCTTAGGTGTCGAAATCATGTTGCTCGATCGCCCTTTTCTCAAAATCAAGCGTCTCTCTTCAAATAGCCGTTTGAGAATGGTATAATTTTGTACAGAATTCCAGCTCGCGCCTTATTCTCTGAAGAATTTTCAAATTACCCACAGTCCCACATCGAATTCCACCTCCAAATTCAACCTGTTAATTGTCCTATATAAACCCCATGTTCACTGTTCAAAAGGGACGGTTTTTGGGAGACCAAAGAGTACCCTAAAAATCTTTGGGGAATTCTTGGTTTAGTAGTTTTAAACTTTGTGGCTTTTGTAATTGTTCAAGTTTAAGCGGAGGAATCGTCGCCGTCAAACTCGTTGTCCTGGTTGGCTGCTTGGCAAAAGGTAATTGCTTATCTTTTCCTTCTTTCTAGTTTAATTTAATTTTGCCTGCTTAGATTCTGCATTATGTGTGTATTTGTCCGCCTTTGTTTGGATTCTGGATTATATAATTTAGAGTTTGGTATCGTTTGAATATGCTTTGGTAGACTATAGTTATACAGTAGTATACAACTTGATTTGCTGGTTTGATTCCTACAATTTAGAGTTTGAGTTTGGTTAATAATAAAATTCTCTCGTTTTAGTCAAAAGGTCCAGTTTTAGTTATTTTGTTTACTTCTTTGTCTTCATAATGATCGGTAGTTTGAGCCTCTTTTAGTGCATTTGAATTGTTGTACTTAATTATAAATAAACTTACATGTCTTTCTTTAACTTTTATGGGAAACTAGAATTCTTTTTATGATTAATTATTTGTCTTTTCAGTTTAGAATCAAGTTTTGTCCTATTGAAGTCATTTATGTTGTTGTTGATTAGTGTTCAAGTTGCCCCAATGCAGCAAACCCCCCCCCCCCTTTATCTAGTAATCCCTTTATTTTGTCTCTATGATCTCAACATTTTGAAGGGTGTTTATATTTTGCTCTCTTATGTCTTAAAGGGTTAGTTTTCTATCAGTAGATGTGCGATTCTTCTCTTTCCGGCAGAGATATATTTCCCTTAGCTTATCCAATTTATTTTCTAACATTTATTTTCAATAACTAGCATAGTGTTTTGGTCTATGGAGTCAATTTGAACTTAAATTTGTTGGCTGTTAGTTAGCTCCAAGTTCTTTTTTCTCACTTTGATGCTCATGTTTGTTTCCAGGAGATTAATTACTATCAGAATTAGCTGTTCATCTTATTTATTTATTGTTGTTGTTGTTTTTGTTATTTCTGAATATATTTTCCAGTAAGCTTATGGCTATTTATTTGTTTCACTTGATTGCTTTTCTTTTCTCAACTTGTCCAACTTAAATAAACTTGATTTCTGGCATGTCTCTTCTATACTTCTATTTTGCTTCCGGGGTAGTATGTCAGATTCTTTTTTATCATGCTCGATATTTTTTGCTATGTTTCTCCTCTTTTGTTTTTATTGTGTTTGAAGTTTGAGTTTGTTCTAATCCAAGTGTGACTGCATTTTATGCCAATGGCTGATCCATTTTTGATTAGGAATAGAATGAATGATTATTATTTCATTTACTTTATATTAACTCCTCTAGTTATGGTCTTAACTCCTACAAATGTTGCCTTCACTTTGTTTGGCATATTACTTGATTTATTTTTGCCAAAATATTATTTTCAATTGTCTATAGTTAATTAAGCGTGTTAGTCTAAACTACTTTGAAGTCCTCATTATGATATGTTATTTTAACTACTTTTAGCATAACTAAGTTAATACATGTCAATTATTCTTATGTGACTTTTTGCGTTGTGCCACCTTGTTTATTCATGGTCCTCTCCAAATGTTTAAATGTTGATTCTAAAAAGAGATTGAAGTTTGTATACTCCCATGAGTAGTGTCGGGTTTAGTCTTAGCATGATACTTAATGAATCTGTTTGTTACTGCCTCATTATTTATTAAATATATGGATCTACTCTTTCTATCATTAATGTTTATTCCTACTAGTTGAAGTCTGCATACCTTAAGTTTTGGCTACAAACCTTCCTGCAAGTATTATGTGATTAAGTTTCCCATATTGTGGTACTAGTTTTCTATCTCAATTGAAATTGTTCATTTTAAGTTAAAATTTGGTGAAAGTGCAAGCTTTGTTTGATCGTGCAAATTATTTGTGTTTAAAGTTGAATAAGATGTGTGCTTTCCTTAATTATCTAAAAAATTGTTCATTTTGCTAATTTACTCTTTTTTCTTCCTTTTGTTTATTGTATGCGACATCCGAATGAGTCCAATGGACTCCCCTCTCTTGCATATTACTCTCCTTGAGTCAACCTCCGAGTCGCGAAAGGGAGGCTATCTTTATTGGGTTCAAAACATAAGAAACAAGCAGTAGCAGCAGTCCTAAAGGGACTAAAATTGGGAATTCTTTGGACTTTAAAAAGCCCGATTTATGCAGCAACAGGTTTCAGCAGCAGTCCCAAAGGGCTGAAAGGGTGGAATTTTGGACTTAAAAAGTCCAATTTGTACTTGCAACAACAGCGATACAAAGAAAGAATTTATGGACTGAAAAGTCCAAAAAATACAGGTGCAACAGAGAAGAAAGTTTGAGTTTTGAGGCTTTAACAAAGGAGGCAGCGGCTGAAATTGGACCAAAAGTCTAGATTTTTCTTTCTATTACTTGACTGCCTTCCTTGTTATTATGAAATCTAATCCTTTTTATTACCTTGGATGAATCCTCATAAGAGTTGGCGTTATTTATCATTTTTTTTATTTCAACATGTTGGTTTGCCTAATTATTTATCAACAAAGTTTGTTTTTAGGCAACTTAAGCTTATAGAATAAATTAAGAACCATTCATGTTCTTTCATAGTTATTAAAAAGCTTTGAATCCACGTTAATAAATTTGAACTAACTCTTTGGTTTAAACTCTTTAACTCGGATAAATTATCAAGTTAAAAACATTTTCGGCACTTTAACCCTTTTTTTAAAAATATTTCATTATTTGTTAAGTATAAATTAATCTCTATTCATTTTCATAAAGTTTTGTTATGAGTAACTTAAGTTATTACTTAAAATTAGCCAAACTTTTAAATCCGTCGGTCAACCGCGTGTTAGTGGATTCTTTAAGATGCCTAAACCCTTCCTTAGAGAATTATTTGAACCCTTACCCGACTCTGGGTTTATTCAAAATGTTTTCTTTCAAAAATTCATTTTTAAACGGTTTCTTAATTTTCCTAAAATTAAGTGGCGACTTCTAAAATTGTTATTTTTTATTTTTTTTCAAAAATTAATAAATTGCGAAAGTTTTGAAAAGGTTTCGAAACATTATTTTTTTAAATCGGGTCGTAACAGAATGACGACTCCACTGGGGATTCATCTAGGTTCTAACCAAAAGGATTTTGTTGTTTGGCTAACTATTATTTGCATTAATTGTTGCTTTATGCAATTATGTGTTTAAATTTCGAATATTACTGTCATTGCATGCATAACATTTATTCCACCAATTGGCAATTTTTTTATTTGAAAGCTAAAGAACGATTATGTGGGTCGCAGTCCTTCGTTATCCAAATTATTTATCGGGGTACCCTGGCGAATGTTGTTGGCCACTGGATGGTCAACAGTCACTAATTGCTCCAGCCCAAGTTGTCCACTTGGGTCACCGGTCCACATTAAAATAAACCCCACTCTAGTCTACCTAAGTTAGAGCTAAACCAAAACCCTATTTTAGGTGCATTAACCTAAGATGACCTAATACCCAAGGTGTATTGGGCCCATTAGACGACCACCTTGTGTCTAATTGACCCACGGTCAATGTAAGACGATCATCCAACTATTTGTTAAATTTGAAGGATATGTATGTCGATTTGTACGTACCATTGTCCTTTGGGGTTGGGTTTTTATTTTATAGGTAGTTTCTTTGTTGAAGTCAAAGGAAGATCCTCCTCATCCGAAAGAAATTCAAAAGTATCAAGAAGTTCGGGGATGAAGATTTCATATGGAAGCTTAGTTTAGTTTACCATTGTACCCCTGCGTTGGACTGATATTTATTTTCCTTTCCTCTATTATGTATCCACATTTGTTTTATTCATAAGGTTTGTATAAATAATTTTTTGGGGCAATGAAACGTTTCACAAACGATATACACATCCTTCAAACGTTAGGCTTACCTTTGGCTTAAAAGGTCACATGTATGATAGGATGCGTTATATATTGTTTATGTGTTAATTGCTACAAATTTTGTTTCGTTTGTGCTTGTTTGACCTGTGTGTTTCCTTAAACATGATTGGTCCATTATTCCATTCTCTATTCTTAGAGCGTTATTAGGCATATAAACTCAATTTTTGATCCCTTCCAAAATATTCTTTAAGTTCATTGCCGAAATACGTTCAAAATCACCCAAGTTCTAGGTTCAATAGAGTTTTAAAAATTTATTAGGTCATCATTAAAATTCACGTTGACCTCGTTGTTCCTTTAGAATTAATTTCCACACCTACCTAGCCGGCGCTACTAAATATTCCGTCTGTTTCTAGTCAATTTTTAAGAAATCTTTATTTTCAAAAAGGCTTTTCAATTCAACCTTCCAAAAAGTCAGCATTCGAACCCTTATTCAATTCACATAGTTTGCTTTGTTCAAATTCCTTTCTTTCATTAAAGTTTTAGTTCACAAAATGATCAATTTTTTTCTAGTTGGTCACTTTTTAGATTCTCTCCCTCCTCGAATTTTGGACTAATTTGTTTCAAGTAAAACAAATGTTATTTGCTTTATATGTTATTTTGGTTAAGGACTAACTCTCTTATTTTTTGAGTTGTTTTTAGAAAGAGAGACTGATTTGTGTTGGTAATTAAACTTGCTTACTTCACCAAAGTACCCCCTGGCAGAACATTCATATTTCACACGGTCTAAGGTTAAGGGAATTTCTACGGACTCATCATTTCTTACTTGGACAACTAAGAGGACTCGTTCAAAAATGGATTCCACTATCAACACAGCTACTTCATCTATCGCGGTCAATCCTAGCGTCTCAATAGCAACAAAATCACCCATGGAAGTCATCGCTTGTCTAGAGCAACGAATTGGTGAACTGAACCTCCTGGTAACACAATACCAAGCTGCTTCTCAAAATCTACCACCTGATGCTCGCCAAGCAGGGTCTATGCCACCTTTAATTCCAACTTCAAGTGAGATTAATCAAGGAGGTCATTTCACTACCTTTCAACAAACTCAAAGTGCTTCGCTCACTCATTCAACTCAGGATACTCCTCTTGTGTACACATTTTCTCCTCCAAAAGCTCCAACGGTAGCACATCATGCTCCGCCAATGTACACTTATGTCACTGCTCCACCTGTTACCAAGGCTCAGAAGTTTCACCGCCAATATGTTAATCACTATGTTGAAATTGAAAATGATGCAAAATCAATTGATGCTGAAATGATGAATAGGAAGATGAAAAGCTTAGAGGATGCTATGAGAGGTTTTCGTGGGTTTGATAGTAGCCAGAGTATGAGATATGAAGAGTTGTGCACATTCCCTGAGGTTGAGCTTCCACCCGGTTACAAGATTCCAAAGTTTGAAAAGTTCAGTGGATCGGGAAATCCTTTCTTTCATTTGAAAATTAACTGTGAAAAGTTGATTGGTGTTGGAAACAACGAAGGGATAAGAATCAAGTTATTCAATAAAAGTCTGACTGGAAAAGCCTTGGAGTGGTACTCTAAGCAACATGTCACTAAATGGCGTGCTTGGGATGATCTAGCTAATGCTTTTGTGGATCACTACAAGTTTCATGTTGAGATCGCTCCTGATAGAATCTCTATTACCAAGCTAAAACCAAAGTCAACAGAATGCTTTCGAGAATATGCCATTCGTTGGAGGGAAGAAGCAGCTAGGGTGCACCCTCCTATGGAGGAATCAGAAATGATCACCTATTTCATTCAAGCTCAGGATTCAGAATATTATGAACAAATGATAACAATGAGTGGAAAGACATTTGCTGAAGTTATCAAAGCTGGAGAAATGATTGAAGACAGTCTCAAGACGGATAGAATAACAAGTTTTACCTCATCTCAGTTCGCTAACATGGCCTATCATATGGGTTCCTTTGGAAGTGGAAAGAAAAAGGAGAAAGAAGTTATGATGTTAAAGACTCGAGGAGCTACCTCATATAACCATCAACCACCTCCAGGTTATCCTAATTCACAATACTATGTTTGCAACAATCAAGCAACATTTCGTTCTCCAAGACCAATGCAAAATCCTCGAAACAATCCACCTCGTCCCAATTTTGAGAAAAAGCCTCCCCGAGTCTTCACTCCATTGTGTGAGACACAGACTTAACTTTTTGAGAGATTGAAAGAGGCAAGAATACTCCATCCAGTGGAAGCCAAGACTGTGAATACTTCAGCCGAGTGGTATGACCCAAATAAGCGTTGTGCTTATCATTCAGGAGTTTTTGGACATGATACCGAGAAATGTATCACTCTCAAACACAAAATTTAAGATCTGATTGACAACGAGGTGGTAAAACTTGCACATGCTCCACCGAATGTGAACACCAATCCACTGCCCAAGCAGAAGGAGTAGTTGATGGCATAACCAGTTGCAAAGAAGAAGTAAGTTTCTTGGAAGTCGCATATTTGACATCTTTTAGTCTTGCATTTAGAGTTTGTTGCTTTATTTCCCTATAATCACACTTTTATCGCTCTGTAATCATTTGTTTGGATTGGATTTCCTTTGTAAGTGTCTTTCATCTATAATGTGGAACTATGTTCGACCTGATTTCCCCAGTGGAATACGTAGGTGGCCTTCACTGGCTTCGGTCACGTTATAAAAAATAGCTGAATTTCTCTTTATGTTGGAACTACATTTGACCTGATTCCTGCTCAACGGGATACGTAGGCGCCACACCGGCTCAGTCATATTCCCCGTAAGATTTCCATTTTTGTTATAATGGAAACTGGGGCAGAATTTTGAGAGGATCTCAAAATTCGTTAGAAGAGGACTTTTTCCAACAAGCCACAATGAAGGACCACTTCAGGGTTGCAACTGGGGCAGAATTTTTGAGATTCACTCAAAAATTCAACCAAAAAAACTACAGAAAGTTCAAAAGTTATGTTATGTTTTAAACCGGGGCAAAATTTCTGAGGAAGGTCCTCAAAAATTCCATCAAACGACGTTTCGAGATCAGACAAGCTTGTGAACCAGACGTCAAAAGAGCATCGGGATGGCAAGGCAAAGCCAACATGAATCAGTCTCTCAAAACTAAGAATTTTTCTTTGGATGCAGGAACTACAAAGTTACAGTGCATCATTGTACCCACAGTGGCCTCATCATAACTCAGATGATTTCTACTCTTACTCATCTTCCAAAATTCTTCCTTTCAATTTATTGTGACTTATACATTCTCAATTCTACAGATGGAATAGCTTGGTACAATGACGAAGACCATAAGATGTTATCCAGACCAATATAAGCTGAACAACTTCATTTGAAAGCTTATCTTTTACTTCGGATCAGTCCAGACATTCACCAGAAGAGGGACATGAACCAATACTTTTCAAAGATGGAAGGATTCCCGACACAAAGGATCCAATCCAATAAGCTTATTATTATCCTCTATTTTACGATATATTATATATTTGGATTGTCTTTCTTTAAAGAGTTATATTGAGCTTCCACCTCGACATATTATTGGACCGTCACTTCCTTCAACGTGACACATTATATTACCGGAGCGTCACTTCCTTCAACGTGACACGTTAAATTATTATTGGAGCGTCACTTCCTTTAACGTGACACGTTATATTATTGGAGCGTCACTTCCTTCAACGTGACACATTATTATTGGAGAGTCACTTCCTTCAACGTGACACGTTAAATTATTATTGGAGCGTCACTTCCTTCAACGTGACACGTTAAATTATTATTGGAGCGTCACTTCCTTTAACGTGACACGTTATATTATTGGAGCGTCACTTCCTTCAACGTGACACATTATTATTGGAGTGTCACTTCCTTCAACGTGACATGTTAAATTATTATTGGAGCGTCACTTCCTTCAACGTGACACGTTAAATTATTATTGGAGCGTCACTTCCTTTAACGTGACACGTTATATTATTGGAGCGTCACTTCCTTCAACGTGACACATTATTATTGGAGTGTCACTTCCTTCAACGTGACATGTTAAATTATTATTGGAGCGTCACTTCCTTCAACGTGACACGTTAAATTATTATTGGAGCGTCACTTCCTTTAACGTGACACGTTATATTATTGGAGCGTCACTTCCTTCAACGTGACACATTATTATTGGAGTGTCACTTCCTTCAACGTGACATGTTAAATTATTATTGGAGCGTCACTTCCTTCAACGTGACACGTTAAATTATTATTGGAGCGTCACTTCCTTTAACGTGACACGTTATATTATTGGAGCGTCACTTCCTTCAA
>JAJONR010009372.1:0-22001 GCA_029582245.1 Solanum etuberosum
AGTTTAATATTTCTTAAAGACATTTGCATGAGTTATCCTTTGAGACTATTTCTTATGTTTAAGACTTCCGCTGAGTAAGTAAGCCAGGCCAAGGGTTCACTTGGGGCCAACAATGGTTCTCGAGTGCCAGTCCCGCCCAGGGTGTAGGCTCGGGGTGTGACACTACATATCCTAATCACATCTCTTAATTTACATTTCAAACTAAAGTAAAGTTAAGAGAAAAGTTCAAGAGGTCTTTGTGAGTCGTGTTGAGAACTCTTTAGCAAGTGATTGTGGTTTTGAGTTAAATCTTGAGTATTTCGTGTTTTAAAATGAGTATAAGGGAACTAAGTATTCCCAAGTGTAACACTTTTACATTTAAAAGAGAGGAACTTTGATTTCTAAACGAGTTTATGAGGAGTTTTTGAGTAATATCTCTTTTAAGAGGATCTTTTGAGTAATTAACTCAAATTGAGAAAGAGTTATGTTTTATACATTTGAGCATGAGTATATATTATTGGGATTAGAATTGAGCACCGATATGGGGATGAGTTCAGACAACTCAAAATCCTCATAAACCATGTACACCAACATGGGTAAAAGATCATACTTTTTAGATGATTCCTTATTGCTTTTAAGCATAGCTTAGTGGATCCACTTAATTGAGGTGTTCTGTACCCCGATAAGTATAGGACAGTTCTGGACGCGTGGCCGAGACGTTGTATCATCACGTAGCTCATAGTGGTGGTTTTCCATTAGAGAATCTCCCAAATAAGAGTAAAGAGTATGTTATTGTATTTTTATACATCATTGAGTTTTATCTCCTGTTTTATAATGTTTTAAATATTGCATCTATCATTGTTGCTTTGTATTGAGTTGAGTTGGGGTTAGTATTTCTTACAGCCTTGTCAGTTCAGTTATCTATTGCTTTCAGTTTCCCCCTTACGTGCTCGTACATTCAATGTACTGACGTCATTCAACTGACATCTTTTGATGATGCAGATACATGTGTTCAGGGTCATCAACAAGCGCTTCGTTGATACCATTTGCATTCCAATTAGCTTTGGTGAACCTCCTTTCTTCCGGAGGGTTCCACATTTATATTTCAGCTTTGTTAAGATGTCGTGGGTCTTGTCCCGACATCTATCGTAGTATTTAGAGGCTTCATAGACAGTAGTAGTTGAGGAGTCTTTCACTGTTTCCCTTGTGATGTTTTGAAACTTTGAGTTGTTTTTCCTATATTTATTTGAGTATTTCTAGATGTACTTTGAGTTAAGCTGTTGTTGAGACCTTATGAGTTAATCTTTGCATTTAAATGTTCCTATTTTACTTGAGTAAGTCTTCCGCAAAGTAGTCAGCCATGCCAATGGTTCGCTTGGGGCCATCGATGGTTCTTGAGTACCCGCCACATCCATGGTGTAGGCTGGGGGCGTGACAAACTATGTGATGTGGTTCACACATTTTCCCTCTACTAAAAATAAATTAACGGCAAAATTTAAATATGAAGAAATTTGATAAAGTTAACAAAATTACCTATTGCTTTGACAAATCTTGATATAATAAATCTTAAAATAAATACGACTTCTATATACTTGACAATGTTAACATATATTAAAACTTGATATATACGCCAAATACAAATAGTAAATGTTATAATTACTTCATAGTATGCGTAGGAGTGCATCTCACCAACTTTCCACGAAGCCTATTGTATGCCAACATCATGAAAAGTATCACCATTTTGAGAAGAATAAAAATTGCATCTCAATATTTTAAGCTAAAACTAAAATTCAATTATCCGTATTTACATCATTAGATATTTTCAACGTCTTCATTTGAATTACTTAAATACTAACGCCTACTCAATAAATACTCTTTCTGTTCAACAATAGTTGTCCACTACTGACTTTACCCACTTCTTAAGAAACCATAAATAGAAGGGTAATTTTACTATATCACCCTTTGAATATAATAAATACAATGTCTTGAAAAATGTAATAGAGAAATAACTATAATTAATGATAAGGTTAAATTAGGAACTAAGTGTAAAGTTATCCATTGATTTCATAAAGTGGACAAGTATTGTTGGACATCCCAAAATAGTATAATGAACAACTGTTATTGGACGAAGAGAGTAAGCATATAAATTATGTAATTGATGATGTATGCCTGGTAAGGCTTGTTTACATAATTTTTATGACGTACAGAGGTGCATAAATCATGTGCAAGATTAGTTATCTAAAAGTAAGATCATCTTAACATTTAATAATTAATATTCAGCGTATAGTTCTCACAAAAAAATATACTACTTTTCTTTTTCTTCTTTAGATCATATTCTCCCAACACACAAATGATATGGCAAAAATTGTTGTTTTTTGAACATTTTAAAATTAACTAAAAGCACTTCATAATCACCAATAATATTAACATTAGAATATGCAAAAGGCAACTATAAGGAACAGAAGATTATGATATGTTTACTTTTCTCCATTTATCTTTTTGAGAACTTGTTTCTCCATTTGCTATTTTTTTTTCCACAAGAAATGTACTTGTGCAAAAAATCCATATTAGAGAAACTAACAACAGTTCGTAATTTTATCATTGGCCCAGTAGCTCTTTATCCATACTACTTGAGTCGAAAGATGAAAAAAATATTAACTTCTTAAGATAATATATCTCTATTTATGAAGATAAATACTACTTAAATTGATCTCACTTATTAGTTGAAATAAGCAAAATCATATACGTAGACTTGTTCATGTCAATCGATCCTCCTAACCTACATTCATATGCACAAAGTTAGACAATGCATACATTTTTACTCATGCAAGTTATAAATAGTAGATATATTTTGATAGAGGATTATCACCACTTGATCCAACTTGAATGATCTCATATCCAGGTAAATGCATTTAAAACAATTTTTTTTTTTGACAAAAATGATATAATGACAAATATTGTTGAATAGTTCTTTTTAGTGAATGTCAATAATATATTTTTGGAATTGCTAAATACAGATGCTTACCTAATAGAACCCTTAATGGAGGAAATTAAAATAGAAAATTGCTTACTTGTTTTGGACATTTCATCAAACACTTTAGTAGTGTAAGAAGTTGTTCCTTCAGATTCCATAAAGACATTTGAATGCAACACCAAAATTAAAGCACATAGAGTCCATCAATAAAACATGAAGAGGAAAATCAAATATGAACAAATCTTATCCCTAAACACTAAACTAAAATGAAAAAAATAGAAAGCTAAATACAACTTCAGAGGTTATTCTGTGATGATTGAACTGTGTAAAATGATGATCTCCAAGAAGAAACCGAGGTTAATTCAGAAATTTTCTTTCCTCAATTTTCAATTATGTCAAACGAATAGATTCTAAAATTCCAAGGATTTGAGAATGATAAAGAAAGAAGAACACTTTAAAGTACATGTGTTGTGTTTTCACATACAGAGCACGTGTTCAAAGGAGAAGGACCGAAAATTTAATACAGACGTTTCTATAGAAAAGGGGTAATATTTAGTATAATTAACAAAGCTTTTTGTACAACTCTGAAGTGCAATGTTCGTACACCTACTCTCTCACTTCTAAATGAGAGAATAATTTCAACATTATTGAGGTATTTGTATAATTTCAACATTATTGAGGAATTTGTATAATTTCAACATTATTGAGGTATTTGTAAAATTTGTTTTGTATATTTTTGGTGATTTGTTTTTCTATTAATACATTTCACATTATGTTGTATATGATTTTATGGATTTAGCATACCAATGTTTATTGCGGCTTTCTTACCTTTTTAGACCTTATTTGTGTGTGTATATATAAGTCAATTTTTGACATATTTATTTATAAAGTTAAATATATCTTTCTTTGTTTGGCATAAGTCATATTTGGTAAGAAATTATAATCAAATACAATAACCATGATTTGTGAAATTATTTTTAGTAACCTAAATTACCGCCTCATTAATTAAGTCATGAGTCTGATTTGTATAAAATTAAATTTTTAGCTAGATATATAATAACTACTGAAACTATAGCTACACTATGTAATTAGGAAAACTGTAGCTAAGGAGGCTCATCATGTTTAAACTCTTAGCTATTTATGAAATTTCTTCTTTATTAGAAAAATTACGCCAATTGACAAACATTACTGGTGTATTGCTTAATACAACTATAGTTTCATATAATTATGAATTGTGGTTACAATTTGATGAAATTTTCTATGAAGAATCGCAGGTATTTTTATAAATCCTATTTGTGTATATATATATATATCCTAGGCCCACCTACGTGGCGCCACCACAAATCAGGATTCCCTTTTAATTAATTTATTTTTAAAACTAGCCTTCCCCTCCTCTCAGAAACCTTTACAACTGTCACCATCATCTTACAAATTAAGCCGCCACCAAATCTTCCATATGTATAAATATCAGCCCCCCTTTGAACTGACTAAAGCAACTGATCGCCAGATAGGATTACTAGGCCAAACTTAGTCCTATGTATACTTGCATTGTTGCATGCATTAGTCTACCGTTTCTTGATAATCTTACTTTACGTTTGGTAATTTGAGTTAATCATTTTTTTTGTCTAGGGGTGGTACAATATAGATTGAATGTCCATGTCATTTATTAGAGCTTTGAATTGATATCTAAAGTACACGTTGGATTTTAAAAGGTATGTATGAAATATGAAGAGTTGCGACTTTCATAAAAAATTGTAACTTCTATGAAGAGTTGCGACTTTTATGAATTGTTGAGACTTTTGTGAAAGGTTGTGATTTCCGAAGGGTTGTAACTCTTCCAAAGAGTTGTGACCTTTCTGATAAGGCACAATAAGCATTTGTTCACATTACCCTTTGTTCTCTATAAATAGAGGGGTTCCTTCTCATTTTAAAACAATGAAAATTCTGAACTTATTCTTCTTCTTCTACATAATTAAATATTCGTGTACTTTGCTCCTGTTGAGTGGCTCACTGACACAATTATTATTGTATCAATACACTGGTGAATAGAATTGTTCTATCCTGAGGGGTTCTATTCCTTTAAACCTCGGGTACTAGAGGGGAATAATTTCCTTAAGGGGGGTACTGTGCATTCAGTGGGCTCAATTTTTTCCTTTCTATTTCATTATATTGTTACAAATCCTGGTATGTTATTTACAGTCATTAATTTATGCTTATGTTATTAATTGTTATTTTTGAGTACACGATTTAAACTTTGTTGTTTATATTTATGCAAAGTATTGTTATAAGTATTTGTTAGTATAAATTAAATAACACGTTAATTGAGTATTCACGCAAGTTTTCTCTATTGGAATTGTTGAAGGTACAATAAAAAAATCCCTTAAAGATCTATACTACCATCTCTTGAAGACAAAATTTCAAATTTGGTATGCCATTGTAAGGAGATAACGACCTTAAGAACCTTATCGTACCTTGATGTGCAAAGTGAACCAGCAAAAGAAGACAAAAACTAATAAACTTTTGACATGACTTCAAGGATGTTGTGTCGGATGGCCTATAGAGGAATATGACTAGACTGGAGACTCTTTTAATCCCAAAGACATAGATAACTACACAATAAATTAATTGCTCATATTCAATATGAAGTATAGATAGATTCTCAAGTTTACTGCAAGTTGTAAATACTTTTCTTGAAGTAATAGATGTGTTTCTCAACACTGCGATTGGAATAGAAGTGTAGTTTCAGCTTGAACTTCATCACTCTGGTATGCTGATTTTTAAAAGCACCCAAACAAACTGAATGGTTTTGTGTAATATTTTTCCCTTTTAAGTATATATGATAAGTTGAATTGTTGTTCAATATGATACATTCTTCCTTTAATTTTCTATTTTAATAATTTCTTATGATACATTTAAATTAGGAACTTTAAAATGATATATGTGAAGCAAAAGGTACGGTTGAACTTTCTACACGTTAAAATTAGAATACTTGTTTACTTTTTTCAGCCTTTTAAAATTTATTTATCTCTTCACCAACGACTATTTATTTATTAAAAAAATTACTATCTAAGGTTGATGTTCATTTGATTGAGAAAATGGTCAACCCCCCACCCCCCCCCCCAATCTATAGCCGGATTTCCAACTACACAGTCATACTTCACGGGGGTCCTATTACCCCTTGGACTATTTTAAAGTGGAATTATTTGCTCCCTAAATGCTGATGTAGCAAAGAAGGTGTAGTTCACTCTCTTTGGGAGAGTGAGAGATAAAAAGATAATTAAAATATTAACTTTATAAATATTTAATTTATTTTATATTAATATTCAATTTATTTTATATTAATATTCTATTTTTTTAAAAAAAAATATCTTTTCCCTTTAATCTTCATCAGATCCAGACACCGGCGGTGGCTCACCTCGACCACCAAGTCACCGCTTCATCAACTTTTCATCACTAAGTCAATTCTCATCTTCAAATCACATACTTTTCATCACTTTGAAAATTTGTTGGTAGCTCAAAATGAAAATCAAAGTCAAAACTGAAAGTTAGAAGAATCGAACTTCAGACTAGTCATTAATGGAGGAGTTCACTAAGTAACAAATTCAATTAATGGAGAATAATTCATTAAAGAAATCATTGGATAACAGACCCTTTAATGAAGAAGACCCATTTATTGAAATTGTTGTAAACATAAGTTGAGTTTCTCATATCAACATTGTTAACTCTAAATCAATACTAGTCTCTCCGCAAGTCTGGTACCTTTATTCCGATAAGCAGGTATAATTTTGATGAAGGTCGAAGATGTGGTAGTCGTCAAATCTGCAGAAGCCTTCAAAGAAAAAGAAATGGAGGAAAGGAAAAGAAAAAGAAAAGGAGAAGATGAAAATATAAAACAAAAAAAGTAAAATATAAAAGAATAATTAATTTTTTTTATATAAAAAAAGGGTAATATTATGTGCCAACGCGTGTTGACTACTACCTAATACGAATCTGGGCGTGAGCTTATAGGGGGCTAAATATTTCACTTTTAAAAGGTTCAGGGAGGGTGATAGGACCCCCGTGAAGAATAAGTGTGTATTTGAGAATTCAGTAATAGCTTGGGGGGGCTTTTGGCCATTTTAAAATATTGAATAGTAACACTTCCTGGAAGCAAAAAGATAAATTATCAAATCATTAATGTTCTTTACTACACAATCTTGTATGTAAGATAATATAGTGTTTTAGTTTTAATGAGTGATAGGTTTTAAGTATTATTTTATAAATTCCGTGATATTGAATTCCCACGCGAGGCGCGGGTAATTTTACTAGTTTGTATATATTTCTATACGTGTATACGTATTAATAATTTTATTATTATACTTTACATATCTATACATATTTGTGTATATACGAACTTCCATTTCTGGTATTTGGTTTAATATATATATTTTTTTAATTTATAGTTGTATACTTTTTTCCCCCGGTATACTATCACCCACAATACTTTATACGAATCAATTGTATAATTTCAACACTTATATACAATTAATTATTTATATATATTAATTATTTGTATACAATACAAATAATTGTATATAACATATTACTTGTATAAACTCAATTTGTATAATTTATATATATAAAAAAAAACAATGAAATATACAAACGAAAATTAGCATAACAAATAGAACTATAGATATGGAGCGTAATTAGGCAAATTGTAGCTAAAGAGGATTATTAAGTTTAATCTCTTAGCTATTTATGAAATTTCCTCTTTATTATTAACCACAATCTCTAAATCCCTCCACATACTTGTTGTTTTTTCCTCGAGAAGATTTGAGACGTGAATATGGGTCAGCTTAGCTCATCTCATTATTTGATACGCTTGAGCTAAGATTTTTGATCTGGCCCAAGTAAGTTCGTTGATCCATCAAATTCCAAAGTCCGTGTGGGTATTGACAGTTGAAATTATTAAAAAATCACATTGAAATTTCTCACTGAAAACTATTCAGTGGCTATTTTCATAAATATTTTGATTGAATCAATGAAAGAAGGAAAAACGTTTATTCAGGAAAATCCACTATTCCCAGTAGTATGACAACTCTAGATAAAATGATCAAAATGATCAGTTATGATGAATGGTAGGTTCAAAACAGTCCCATAAATATACAAGGAACAAATTTGATCTTTAGAATTTGTCAAAAGTTAACAATTTTGTCCTTTATCGATTAATCACTGAACTTCGTCTGCTAAATTAGACGGGAACAATGAAGAAAAGAGAGAAGCGAAAACTCATATTTAGAGGTAGACATTTAATTTGAGCAATTCAATTTGGATATGAAAACACTAGTTTGAATTTTTGATTCAAGAAATTAAAATCCAAATATTACCCTTTTATATAAGCCAACAAGAGTTGGGACTATCATGGCATTAGGTGTTTGTACCTTATGGAATTAGGTGTTTGTACCTTTATAAAAAAAGTACAACTAATGTAGGACTCTTTCTGGCCCTATTTTATTGGTTGTTGAGCACGTCAAAGACTTTCTATTTCGCATCTTCTCCTTCTTTTTTCCCATCAAAGACTGATGTTTAATGCTTGTGATAATGGAGCAATTTCTGCTTTTCTTCTCTAAAGTTTTTGGTTGATTACCTGTGATAGTTGTAAAAACTTTCCCTTTCTCCTTCGATTTCTCTAGAATAGAGAATTTATGAGTACCTTTAATTGAAAGAGAACGATGTCGATGAAGGGAAATTTATGTACCGAAGTCCTACATATATTTGGTTCACGAACAAGTGATATTTTGAGCCCAAATATGATCGAGTCACAAAAAATTTGTCCAAAATGGCTTGCAAAAGGTTAGTTGTGGCCTGTGGGGTTCTCGAAGTCATGCATGTGTTCATTTAGAGTTTTGTTATTGGTTTTTGAGAGCTTATTTTAAAAGTGTCTTTCTTAATTGGACTTTATTTATAATCGTCATTTGCCGAGTATTGTTCGTTCCCTCTTCTTCTGACGAATTCTTTAGTTTTTCTATTTTTGGTAGCTCCTTATCGCAATTGCTCCTGTCGAATGCTGTGACTTCTCTATCGACACTTTATCTGCAACTTACTTTTCTATCAGTCCATTACGTATTTTCTACTTGATAGTATTATCAAACTATATGTATGTTCGATTGCAATTTGATGTTGTAAGGCTAATTTTTTTGACTAAAAAAGAAGCACACACTTCTAGAATAAATTCAAGTTATGACAACTGTAACACCTCAGATCTCAAAATGAAGAAAATCCCAGTTTTCAGAAAAACTGGTGCCAATACCAACGGAACAACCCACAGACCGTAGGTAGGACCACGGACCATAGGTGGGGTTCCGTCGTTAAGGCCCAAGTATTAATAGTCTTTGATCCCACCCACGGTCGACCAATACGGTCTGTGGTTGGACCTACGGACCGTAGGTGCGGGTCAGCAGCCAATTAGAGGGAAATTGCTGATGGATCAACTTCAACTGGTCATCACTCTTAGCACAAAAGGAATTAGGTGGACCATGACCCACTAAATGATAGATAATTGAATTCTCTTTCCAACGCCACCGAGCTTGCTAAAATCCTAGCTCCGAGTAAAAAGTTATGCTCGTTTTAGTGAAGCCCTGTCGAGCAGACTCGATCGACGACCCCTACCTACGGTTGGTAGATCAACCCACGGACCGTAGGTCCCTCCGTGAGTAGCCTTCAACAGAATTAAGTTAAGGTCGTTTTGGTCCTTTCCCCTATGCGTTGGGCACCTAAACTACGTCGTTTAACCCCTAAACTACGTCTCTTTACTCAAATTAAGCCTAATAACCTAGTTAGAACATAACCAAAACCTTTATTCACCTAAAATAATCCAAACTAGAGAAAAAAGAGAAGAAACAAGCGACTCAAACCCCTCCAAAAATGCAGCAAGGTTTTCATCAGTTTCAGCCCCAAAATCGAAAGATTTCTCCGTGGAATTATTCACCAGATATGTGGGATTTCACTAGTGGGTTCCTTTCACCCATTAGGTCCCTAGAATTCAGTCAGATTCTTGATTCCCTTCAGATTATCTAGACCTACGGTTTCTAGAATTTCAGTAGATTATTACGAATTAGTTACTTTAATGTTCCTAATCAGATTATCATGTTGTAGTATCGTTTTTGCCCAGATTCATACATAAACTCAGAACCCTAGCTATGTAGTTCTTTTAGTTCATGAATTACACATGCTAGGTCAGATATTTCAGTTATACATGCCTCAGATTTAAATGTTTCATTATCAGCACATTAATATTGCATTTTCAGTTAGCATGTCAGTATTTTGAGCTATCCAATATTACAGAACTTCAGTCATAAATTGTTAATTACTTAATCAATTGGGAGAAGCTTAATACCGAGTGGACTAGGGTCAATCACCCTCAAGTCCCAGAACTACATGCCCCATAGGTTGTAAGTCCCTTCTGTAGGCATCATTTTAGTGATCACGCCAGCATACCTCTATACCTCTGGCCGGGTATATTGGGTCCTCTCGATGGGGCGTATACATCGGACTCCACATTTAGCTCATGTGGTTTTATGTCGGTTATTAGTAGCTCCCTTACAATGAGATTCTAGTGCATTGACCATGTTATCAGTCACAGTTCAGTATTCAGTTTCAACATGTTATAAACTTGGTCATTGCACTCAGTTATTTCATGTTAAGTATTCTCAGTTAGTATCATGCTTATCTCATATCATTGCTCAGATATTATGCTTTGGTTCAGTTACGTTATTGTTCAGCTTTACTCTATCCTGCATGCTTAGTACCTTCCAAGTACTGACACATAATCTGCGCTACATCTTCTCGTGATGTAGGTTCAGGTTCTCAACTTTCAGATAATGCTTAAATCGGTTCCCGATCTTCAGTTCAGCAGCATCAGTGGTGAGTCCTCATTCTTCGAGGACGGTTGACATGATTGTCTTTCTTTGCTTTCAGTTTTAGTTTCAGTTTTACTAGATTTAGCTGGGGTATGTCCCAACACTTCTAGTCAGTTTAGAGGCTTATTTCAGACATAGTTAGATTCAGCTATAGTGTTAGAGTTTGACTTTTCAGTTGTTGTTCAAACTCTCACTTTTATTTATTTAGACAGTATATGGGTATTCCCCATCATTTCAGATTATTCATATGATTTAGCTTCCACACAGTATTTATTGATTCGGTTTGCTTTAGTATGCTTATGATATGCCAGCAGGATTAGCTTGGGGTTACTCGTGATCCTAGGTCCCGTGTCCGCGTCCTGAGGTTAGCTTCGGGGCGTGACAATAACTTCTTCAGTGAAATTGAAAACTACTTGCAACATAAATGTCGACTAATAACATTTTATAATAAAGAAATGTCAACAAATAAAGACATTTTGCTCCAGGAACTTGGAATCATAAACGAATAATAGTGTGTCCAGATAAATATACTACATCATAGTAGATATGTATAAATGTCACAGGAAAAAATAATTACTTCTATTAGAACGACGACCTAAAACAGTTGAATCATAAAGGCGGCACTCTTTCAAGATTCAGATAAAACACTGTGATGGTCTGAAGTTGAGAGTCACAATGGAAACCAAAGTGTGCTTCCAACTTCTGATCCTCTGTTAGTTAGATGAGAGTCAGGGAAGTTAAATTTTCATGTAGTGTCTCTTGTGGATATATATGTATACCTTCATACACAAATTTATTTACTATCATTTACGCTACTTTTTCTTCTACCATTTTGTACGACATGCTTCCGCGGCTACACAAACAACTGTTTGCACCTCTATCATTGAAGTAGGTGAGTCGGGGGAAATTGGAAAATTTCAACTAATCTAATCTGAATACCAGGATCAACATCAAGTAGATATGTAACATAAAAGGTTTTTCCACCCCATTGATTACTTCAAATAGAGGTAAGTCTATCTTTGCTAAGCAGTATCACAATTAACTTAATATGTTTATAACAGTAAGCAACTTGCCATCTACCGATAAAAAAGGATTAGAAATGAATTTACAGAATGGTAATCTATTGTCGAAGAAAGTCTCTGCACTGTGCAACATGGTTAGTGAGGCTTACATTCTATTTCTATTTGCCAATAAAATAGAGTACTTACTTGCTTTAAAGATTGATGCAAATCCTCAATTTGAGGGTGATAGAAATGATGGATGATTACGCTGCACAATCGAAAATTGATCTTAGAAAATATTTTTTATTTTGTAGGTATGATTCATCTCTAAAATTGAAAAATTTAAAAGTTCATTGACCCTGACACAAGAGCTGCGATAAAAAAAGTGAATTATCATATTGTAGGTATTATGTGGTAATAGAAATTTCTCCCCTTCGCAGGTTGGCTTCATGTTTTCTATGAATTAAAAAGACCAATCAAAATGATAAGTGATTTACATGTTGTATGAAAATATTTAGTAAAAGTACGTTCTCTTTTCTTTCGAGCATAATTACCTTCCGAATAAATATTGTCACCTGAATAATGTTAAATAACAGTTGCTTGAATGATCAGATTGAATTGGACCAATGGTGTCGATGATATTAAACTCAAATTTGAAGTTTCTAGCACTCTCTGGTGTATATTTGACAGGGATAACCACATATTTTTAATGATGATCCTAATCATATAAAGACAATAACTTAAATTATCTGAAATTTTAGAAGGATATATGAATTTTGGTATAGTTGGTAACATCTTTTGAGATTATTTGAATTTTGGTTGCATCTCTTTACGAACATGGAAAGAACACAAGTTATCTATGAAATATAATGGAACGGTAGCTAACTGGTAAACAAAACAAGTTCCTTAGCTTTAGCTTGAGTATAGAGTAAGTTCTTTACCTGATCTCCTATTTTTTTTGTTAGCGTTAGAAGTTTATAAAACTAATGGAAAAGAAGGAAAGTTGGTAAGGTTTGTACAAAAAACACATTACATTGATTGTTTTAATTTTTCATTTCAGCTTTATATCCACTCCCGACAAGGTGAATAACAAGTACTAAGAGCCTGCTCCGTTAGAACAAATGGTCTAGTATGGACTCTGACTCCTTTATTTTCAGCCTGCTAAGTGCTCTTTTATCTGAGATAAACTACCTAAGCTACTAAATGTTGCATCCCTTTTGCAAGAAAATTGCGATTGCTTGTGGTCCTTGTGGGGACAATAGAGGATACATATTCAAAATGAAGAAGGTTACATAGAATATATTGCTGCCTTTCATTCTTTAATTTGGAATTATACTGGTACTGATTGATCTATCTATCATCAGTCCATGTCAATAAATTAGTAAAGACTGTGAAAGTGTATAACATTATGTTGCTTGACTTTTGCAGATACAATTCAACTATACCTGCAAATGCAATGTCAAATCTTCTATTTTGTTGCTAACGGCTTTCCAATCTGCAAGGAGAGAGGCAAAGCACTAAGTGAAATCAACAGGTTATTTCATATTAAGCTTACATTAATAAGTTTCATATTAGTCTTTTGACCTCTATTTGGAAGGCTCGTTAGTTCATTATTATGCTTTTTCGAAATGAATTAGAATAGATAGTGTTAGGTGATCCGAAGGTCGATGACTTGTTAAAGATTCGTTCAACTATGTCTAGGCAAACAAGTCAAAATAATGAATAATCAGTGGCTGCTTTAAAGCTTCAATTGTATACTTTCTTCTATCTGAATCTTTTGATTCACATTCTTCAAATAAATATGCGATTTGTATAAATAATAAAATTCATACACCTATGAGAAATTTACACTGACTATACTGTATAGCCAATACTCTTCGTGATTTTGTAATTTGATTATTATAGAGCATCCTGAGTTTTTTTGAGGTTGTTTATATGTGTTGTCTTCATTGATAGCTTAATGTGATCTTCTAGGATACTGTAGTGCCATCACTTTCTATGATTTTGAAATTTTATTATTTTATAGAGCAATTGAGTTTCTATTTGGAGTTCTTTTATTTGTATTGTCTTCGTGGATAGCTTAAGGTGATCTTCTAGGATACTGTAGTGTTATGGCTCTCTGTGATTTTGCAATGTGATTATTTTAGGGCAATATGAGCTTTTTTTGAGGTTTTTTATTCGTATTATATTTGTGGACAACTTGATGTCATCATCTAGGCTACTGTGGTTGAATTGCCCCCTATAACGTCCCCCCTATAACGTCCCCATGGTACATTGGTTAGTGACAAAGTTGGACTGTAAAATCAGAATGTTCATGACACGTTCACAGGGAAACAATATTCTCCGTTCTTCTTGCAAAACGTACACACTTCTCTTAGTTCCAACTTACTTCGCTGTCGATACATGCTTTTTCAAGATACAGCCATGTATTCCTTCATCCATCATATGCATCGAATCCTCGATACACCCGGTTGGAAACAACAGAATACGACTGAAATATAATATATTTGCTACTTTCCTCAAAATCTTGACTGTTCCTATATTTTCCAATAACATGAAATATCTTTCTTTTTCGAGACTTTTGATTACTGAAAAAGAACATCTTTTTGGGTTTCCTCGACGTTCTAAATTTGCAAGTAAGTTAATATGTATTTTATGTTGGTTTATCTGAAATAAATTTAGCTTTAACGACATGATGTTAGTTGATCTTAGTAGATACCTTAGGATGATTGTCAATAATTATGAGAGGCTACGATTCCAAAGGCCTCTGCATAGTGTTGTTAAGATTGGTGAGGTTTGTCATCTAGATAAATGATTCTTTTTTCCCTTGCTATGTGAATCTTAATATCCATTTTTATATGTGAACTAAAACACGTGAGAAGTTGTTCTGTGTTATTAGGCTTCTGCTAAAATTAATAGTTATTAGTTTTTGTTAAATAAATTTTCTATTGTAGTACATTTCTTTTCTTTTTTTCATTCTTTTGTCCTGTTGATACTATTTTATGTTTCCAGTGCAAGCCTCTTTTGTGTGGAAATATCCCTTCTTGAACATGAACTCTTTAGGTTGTTTTTAGTTGAGGAGAGTGATTGTGTTGTTGTTGGTTATTATTTTGTTGAGGTCATTTCTTTCAATTTCTTTGTTTGTCTATTTTAGAGTACTTTTTTTAAATCTTGGGAACAAATGTGTCAATATTTATCGAATGAGAACTTTTGTAGTATTTTAGACTTTGGAAATCAGTTACGTAGTTTTTGTGGATTGAAATTTTTGTGGTGAAGCGTTATTTTCACATCTGTACTTTATCATATGCAATGGATGCCTCTCCTATTTTTCATGATTCATCTCTACATCATCCTATTGAACAAGTGTATCTAATTCCTCTTTAAGCATACCACATATATATCATCTTATACACTAAGCAACGCCGGTGGGATCTTAATATTGCCGAAAAAAGAAATTGACTAACAAATTGACTTCTCTTTCCTTCAAGTAAGTTCTCAACCTTCTCTTCTTCACTCCTTTTTTTCAAAGTCGTATCATTTCGTGTATTAAGATCTGTGTTTGATAGTAAGTGTACTAACCAATAGTATTAATTAAGAGTTAGAGGTATTATGAATGGATGGAAACATTGATTATACATTCCATCTACTTAGTTGCTTCGTTGTTTTTTAGGAAATAATTCATTTTCTCCATGCTTCCCTTCCTCCTTTTGGTGTTTTCGGAACTACAAATTTTTATTTACTTGTGAGAAGTTTAGGCCAATCTTAGATTCGCATTTTTTTTTACATATTTTATTCTGTCTAAATTTATGTAGGACCAGACAATTCTAACATGGTGGTTTCTTTCTTGAAGCAAGACAACCAACTAGATGCAAGAGGAGTGGCAATAAAGTATTCTCGGTTAACAAAGAAAATTAGCTTGAAAGATATGACATTTACTCTAGCATTGGTAAGGACTAAAAGAATAATTCAGAGCAATGTAGTAGTGTTGTAGAAAGAGCTCTTTCTACGTTGTATTTTACTGTGTTGTTTCTTATTAGCCTATTAGAATTTTATTCTATGTCAATTAATTCAGTCACAACTTTCACCATTAGTTACCTAAACTTAATCTAATTGATTAAACTTAAGAGTAATAGTCGACGCACATAGCAAATTCTTTGAAATTACATTTGAAAAATAGCATCAAGCATATTGGGTCCGTGCTAAGCACGGGCCTTGTCCCTCTAGTAATCCATATAAGTGTGGATTGAATTGTTCTCTTAAGTTCGATTTCAAATTAATCAATATGGTTATTTTGAATTTTCAGTTTTTAGCCATGTGAATCTTAGTTCACATTATTCATTTGCCTAATAGAGTATATTGACTGATTTAGTAGGATATTTGACTTTATTATTAGATATAAGTGCTAATATCTAATTTATTATAGGGATAAATATAAGGTATACAATTTTGAAGTCCCAAATAAATTTTTTTGAGAATTTAAATCCAGAATTCAATATCTTTTATTAGAAAATATCCACATTGAAATTTCGATTATATTTCGATTTAAACTATATCCAACCCTACTCACATTTAGAGGTACAATTTTTGTAGTTTCTATTATTTAGTCTGGTGCAATTTCTTGTGTTGCATATTTTACGATTTGACAGAATTTTCAATTCGGTATATACTTTAAGGGACTACTATTTTGATCAAGGAGTGAACATTTTCTTTATTTCAAAACCAATACTATGATTATGTTCTTTAAGAAATAAAGAGGTCAAAATAACAATATGGCAGCAAGGAAAATATTAGCAATATGAGAAAAATCCAAAACTATATGTGTAACACCCCATATCCTAGACATACCAGATTGCAGATTTGAGAAGCTACAGGTGCCACCGACGGACACCACCTACGGACCGTAGGGTGACCCACGGTCCGTCCCGATGGTCCGTGGTTCACCACCTGGAGCCCCTCCCAGAAAATCCCAGAAAAATTATTCTAAGTCCAGACCTACGCCAGGACCTACGGACCGTAGGCCAGACCACGGTTCGTGATCCAGGGCCGTAGGTTGGCCCCCAGATTTCAGTCCCAGAAACCCCCCAGAAAATCAGCTAAGGGTCAGCCTACGCCAGAACCTACGGACCGTAGGTCAGACCACGGTCCGTGGTCCAGGGCCGTAGGTCAGACCCTCATTATTCAACTCCCAGTAAAGAACGACGGTTGATCATCACTGACCATCGGTCAGTCCACGGTCCGTCGGTCAGTCCGTCGATTGACCCCGACAACAGTTAAGTCAGGGGTCTTTTGGTCTTTTCCCTATGCATTGGACCCCTAAACTACGTCGTTTAACCCCCTAAACTATGTAGTTTTGGTAAGTTTAAGCCTAGTAACTTAATTAGAATTTACCCTAGTTAATTCATTCTCCAAAATTTAGCAAACTCAGAGCAAAAGGGGGGAAAGAGTCGACCAAACCCTTTTACCAAGAACACAATGAGTTTTCTTCAATTTCAGCACCGAAATTGAAAGATTTCTCCGTGGAATTCATCACCAGGTATGTGGGATTTCTCTAGTGGGTTTCTTTCGCCCATTAGGTCCCTAGAATTCAGTCAGAATCTTGATTCCCTTGATATTATCTAGACCTAGGGTTTCTTGAATGTTAGAAATTGTTGGGTTTTAGCTGTTAGAATGATCCAAATCAGATTATCATGTTGTTGCTCAGTTTCTTGCATGAAATTCAGAACCCTAGCTATGTAGTTCCTTTACTTCATGAATTACACATGCTAGGCCAGCTATTTCAGTTATATATATGCTTTAATTTATGGATGTCATATTATCAGATATAATTGTTGCATTCTCAGAGTTTGCATATCAGAACATTGAGCTATCCATGTTTTACAGAATTCAGTCATAATGTGTTAATTTCATAATCAATTGGTAGTAGCTTAATACCGAGTGGACTAGGGTTCCAGCGTACCCTCATAGTCCCAGAACTACGTTCCCCGTAGGTTATAAATCCCCTATGTGGGCATCATTTTAGTGATCACGCCAGTCATGCCTTTATACCTCTGACATGGTATATTGGGTCCTCTCGATGGGGCGTATACATCGGACTCCACATTTAGCTCATGTGGTTTTATGTCGGTTATTAGTAGCTCCCACAGTACAGTCAGATTCTAGTGCATTGACCAGGTTATCAATTACAGTTCAGTATTCAGACTCAGCATATCATGTACCCTCATTGCATTCAGTTAGCTTAGTATTCAGTATGTCTCAATATTTACATTCAGTTCAGATTATATCATTGCTCTTATTGCTTTGTTCAGTTATGATTATTGTTCACCTTTACTCTATCATGCATGCTCAGTACCTTTCAAGTACTGACGCATACTCTGCGCTACATCTTCTCGTGATGTAGGTCCAGGTTCTCAGCTTCTAGATCACGCATAGAACGGTTTCGATCTTCAGCTCAGCAGTATCAGTGGTGAGTCCTCATTCTCCGAGGACGACATACATGTTTCCTTTGCTTTTAGTCTTAGTTTTCGTTTTTTCTAGATTTAGCTGGGGCATGTCCCAACATTTCAAGTCAGTTAGAGGCTTTATTTCAGACATAGTTAGAATCAGCTTTAGTATTTAAGTTTGACTTTTCAGTTGTTGTTAAACTCTCCGCATTTATGTATTCAAATGTAGTATGGGTATTCCCCATTATTTCAGAATTATCTTATGATTAGCTTCCGCACAGTGTTTATTGATTCAGTTCTCTTTAAGTATGCTTATGATATGCCAGCAGGGTTAGCTTGGGGTCACTCGTGATCCTAGGTCCCGTGTCTGCGTCCTGGGGGTTGATCGGGGCGTGACAAACTTGGTATCAGAGCATTAGGTTTAAGTGTCCTAGGATGTCTGAAAAGCCGCACTAAGTAGAGTCCTTTTCATGGGTGTGAAGTGCACCACATCTAATGAGGGGGAAACTACGAAGTGTTTTAGGAAAGCCTCACTTTCTTGATATTCTTATCGTGCGTTGGTATGATCTCTTTCTAAATCATCGTTATGTGTTTTAGATCATGCCTCCTCGTAGAGCTAACACAAGGAATGCTAACACAACTCCTCCAGTCCCAGATCAAGAAGTTTTGAATGTAGAGTTTCAAAACGCTATCCAACTTTTGGCTCAGAATGTCACTAACCAGAACAATCAGTAGGTTCCAGCCCCTGCAAATGCTAATGTTGGGTCAGCTGCAGCTAGAGTTTGTGATTTTGTTAGGATGAATCCGCCTGAGTTCTTAGGATCGCAGATTGGTGAGGATCCCCAAAACTTCATAGATGAGGTCAAGAAGATCTTTGGAGTGATGCAAGTGACAAGTAATGATAGGGTAGAGTTAGCATCCTATCAGCTTAAGGATGTAGGTCATATCTGGTATACTCAATGGAAAGAGAACAGGGGTACAGATGCAGCTCCTATCACTTGGGAATGCTTTAGTGAGACCTTTCTAGACAGGTTCTTCCCAAGAGAGTTGAGGGAGGCAAGAGCTTAGGAGTTCATGAATTTAAGACAATGTAACATGACAGTCCAAGAGTACAGACTCAAGTTAACCCAACTCTCCAGGTATGCTCCTCACATGGTTGCCGATTCCAGGGTTCAAATGAATAAGTTTCTGTATGGCGTGTCAGACTTAGTGAAAACAGAGTGCAAAAATGCTATGTTGCTGGAAAATATGAACATCTTTAGGCTTATGAACCATGCTCAGCAGGTTGAGGGGGATAAGCTTAAGGAAAATAAGAAATCTAGAACAGGTAACTATGAGTACTCTCAACAAAAATCGGGTGGTGGAAATCGCTCTTAGTTTCAGTAGAAATCGCTCTTAGTTTCAGTAGAAATCTTCAGCTCCGGCACCTTCATCAGCTAGTGCTCCATCCTCCAGGTTCTGACAGGATCAGAAAGGTAGGGCATCAGGCTCTAAGTCTCAGGGGAGTGTTTCAGGTACTAGAACCTACCCAACTTGTCCTAAATGTGGTAAGAACTATCCGGGTAAGTGTTTTGCAGGAAAGGAAGGATGTTTTGGGTGTGGTCATACTGGTCATTGGTTAAGAGATTGTCCTTCTTCTAAGTAGGGGCAAGAAGGTAATAATGGTAGAGCTCAGTCCACAGCTTCAGCAGCACCAACAGGTCACCCGACTCAGCAGGGTAACTCATCTTGTACAGGTGGCGGTTAGCGCCAAAACAGGTTGTATGCTTTTCAGGCTCGCCAGGATCAGGAAGATTCTCCTGATGTGGTCACTGGTACGTTACGAGTTTTTAACTTAGATGTTTATGCTTTGTTAGATCCAGGGGCTACTCTTTCCTTTGTAACTCCTTATATATCAGTCAAATTCGATGTTAGTCCAGAAACTCTCTCGGAACCCTTCTCAGTCTCTACTCCAGTTGGTGACCCAATTATAGCTAGACGGGTATACAGAAATTGCCTTGTCACAGTCTCTCAGAAAGTCACCTCAGCAGATATTGTAGAGTTAGAAATGGTAGACTTCGATATCATTCTAGGCATGGATTGGTTACATTCCTGTTATGCCTCAGTCGATTGTAGAACTAGGGTTGTTCATTTTCAGTTTCCAGACGAACCAATCTTAGAATGGAAGGGCAGTAGCTTAGCGCCTATGGATCGATTCATTTCTTACCTTAAGGCCAAAAAGATGATCTCTAAGGGTTATCTCTATCATCTAGTTTGGGTTAAGGATTCAAGCTTCGAAACCCCAACTCTTGAGTCAGTTCCAGTAGTTAATGAGTTCCCAGAAGTGTTTCCAGAAGATCTTCCCAGAGTTCCTCCCGAAAGGGAAATCGACTTCGGAATTGATCTCCTTCCAGATACCCAGCCTATTTCTATTCCTCCTTATAGAATGGCTCCAGCTGAGCTTAAGGAATTGAAAGAGCAGTTGAAAGACCTTATAGATAAGGTCTTCATCAGACCTAGTATTTCGCCTTGGGTTGCACCAGTGTTGTTTGTGAAAAAGAAAGATGGTTCTCTTAGGATGTGCATTGACTATCGGCAGTTGAACAAAGTCACAATCAAGAACAAGTATCCCATCCCCAAGATTGATGACTTGTTTGACCAACTTCAGGGTGCTAGTCATTTTTCGAAGATAGTCCTCAGATTCGGTTATCATCAGCGCAGAGTCAGAGATAGTGACATTCCGAAAATAGCCTTCAGAACTCGGTATGGACATTATGAATTTGTAGTTGTGTCATTTGGACTAACCAATTGTCCTGCAACTTTCATGGATTTGATGAACAGAGTGTTCAAGCAGTATTTGGACTTTTTTTTATCGTCTTTATTGATGATATCCTCATTTACTCTAGGAATGAGGAAGAACATACAACTCATTTGACAGTTTTTCTGCAAACTCTCAAAGTTCGCCAGTTGTTTGCTAAGTTTAGAAAATGTGAGTTTTGGTTACAATCAGTTGCTTTCCTCGGGCATATAGTATCTAGCGATGGGATCCGATTGGATTCTCAGAAAATAAAAGCAGTGAAATAGTGGCCCAGACCTACCTCTCCTACAAATATCAGAAGTTTCTTGGGTCTAGCAGGTTATTACAGAAGGTTCGTGGAAGGATTTTCATCCGTAGCCTCTCCATTGACTAAGTTGACTCAGAAAAAGGTTAAGTTTCAGTGGTCAGATGATTGTGAGAAAAGCTTCACAGAACTGAAAACTAGGTTGACTACAACTTCAATTTTGACTCTACCAGAGGGTTCAGACGGTTATGTTATCTATTTTGATGCATCCAGAGTCGGCCTAGGTTGTGTGTTGATGCAAAGAGGTAAGGTTATAGCTTATGCTTCTAGACAACTTAAGGTGCATGAGAAGAATTATCCGACTCATGACCTCGAGCTTGCAGCAGTGGTGTTTGCACTTAATATTTTGAGACATTACTTGTATGGTGTTCACATAGATGTGTTCACAGACCATAAAAGCCTTCAGTATGTGTTCACCCATGAAGAGTTGAATCTTCGCCAGAGGAGATGGCTTGAGTTCCTCAAGGATTCTGACATGAATGTGCTTTACCATCCTAGTAAGGCCAATGTAGTAGCAGATGCCCTTAGCAGACTATCTATGGGTAGTGTAGCACATGTTGAGGAAGAAAGAAAAGAACTAGCAAAGGATGTTCACAGGCTTGCTC